>JBBPBX010005344.1:13247-34878 GCA_038048925.1 Garcialebias charrua
GAGGATAGAAGAGTTTGTTGAATCTGACGTGGCATGTTCGTACGAACGCTTTGTACGAACAAAAGTAAGAGAAATTTAGGATAAAAATATGAACATGTTCTTGCATGAGGCCCATTGTCCCTTTTCCCTGGTGTGTTGTGTCCCAGCTCCTTGGTCTCATGAGTACATCTCGTCTGTATGTTTAGTATTAGTATTCCAGCCACAGTTTTGAGCATCAGTATTAGGTTTTGTTTTGTACTGCCACGTCAGTGTTTTGATTTTGTCTTATTAAAGTGTTTTTTATTTTATTTTATTCGTGCCTCTGAGAGTCTGCCTGTTTGCACCACGGGGCTCATCCCTCAATCCCACACCGTACCGTGACAGAAATGACCCAACAATTTCTGAGTCCCGCAGACAGGTAATTCAGACTTACTCAGAGGCAGAAGATGTCTCAGAGGGAAGCTGCAGTCATCCGAGTTGGCGGGTTTAGTTTGGAACCCGCTTGGAGGCGCCATAGTCCCGGGCTGGAACAGTTCCCGTCTCCAGTGCTGGTCGCGGAGCGAGCAAGGAGGAAATGCGGTGACGGCCGCTCCGACCAGTTTACTTCCTTCACTCCTACGCGTGCCTTTTCGCTATGGTGTGTGTCCGAGGACGAGTCGGACCCAGAAGAACTCTTGCCCGTTCCAGCTCCAGAAACACAACGTCGCCGGAGGGGGCGGCGACCGGCGAAGACAAACATTTTCGGGTTTCAGCCCGTTCTCCCCCTTGTTTTTCCCACGCTGTCAGAAAAGCCCGGGAGGGTTTCGAAGGGGGAGGGGTACCCGCGCCCGTGCTTCGTGACGTCTCAGGGGAGACATGCTTTGAGGAGGGGGTGTGGGGTCCCCCACAACACATCTTCAGGAGACACAGAGGCTCTTGCATGACACATAGTCGAGAGGAGACTTCCTCACAAGACTCCTACATGGAAGGAGGAGCGTTCGAGCTCCCGCTCTGAAGAAGAGCTGTCTGATCACACGTCGACCACAGGGGTCGCTACACCTGTAGGACTCGCGCAGGAAGAGCCTGCAGGACACACAGATGGAGAGTGTTCGAGCTCTCGCTTTGCTGAGGAGTGGATAGATCCCACCTCGACCACAGGGGTCGCTGTGAGACAGAGATCTGAGGCCACTCTCACTCTACAGCAGATAAACAGACTGTTTTATGCTGCTGTCAATAACCTAGACCCTCATTATAAATTTAAGACTTACTCCATTATTGAAAATATAATTATTAACAGTCCTTGTTTAATACCCAACCCAGGTCTCACTCAGATGTTGACTTTGGCTAAAGCCCTGAAGGATAAGTTGTTTGTTTTTGAGTGTGCTATCTCCCCAGCCTCCACAGAGGGCGCTGATGCTGCGTGCTCTGCAGCAACAGAGGGCCCTGCTCCCAAGACTCCTACTGAGGATGCAGAGGTCTCTCCAGCATTCACAGAAGATGCTGTCCTACCTGTGGCACGAGAGGGTGCTGTCCTGCCAGTGGCACCAGAGGGTGCTGTCCTGCCGGCGGCACCAGAGAGTGCTGTCCTGCCGATGGCACCAGAGGGTGCTGTAATGCCGATGGCACCAGAGGGTGCTGCCACAGATGACGTTGCGTCTCCAGCACCACCCACAGAGGGCGCTGCTTCCGTATCGCCTACAGAGGATCCTGTCTCCGCATCATCCACAGAGGACGGTGCGTCTCCAGCATCACCTAGAGAGGGTCCACTCACCATCAACGCCTCCACGTCGATGGAGGGTCTCCACGCTACCGACGCCTCCACGTCGATGGAGGGTCTCCACGTTGCAGACACCTCCACGTTGATGGACGCCTCCACGTCGATGGAGGGTCCCCTCACCACCGACGCCTCCACGTCAATGGAGGGTCTTCTCATTGCGTTTGAGGTCTTCATGACTCACGTTTCCTGTCCCGAGGGGTCCCAGGAGGGAGCCCTTCTTGTTTCTTGTCCCGAGGTGTCCCAAGAGGGAGCCCCTGACGTTTCCTGTCCTGAGGGGTCCTAGGAGGGAGCCCCTCACGTTTCCTGTCCCGAAGGGTCCCAGGAGGGAGCCTCTCACATTTCCTGTCCCGAGAGGTCCCTGGAGGGAGCCCCTCACGTTTCTTGCTCCGGGAAGGTCCTAGAGGACGCCTCCCACGCTTCTTGTTCTGGGTGGGCCCTGGAGGGTGCCACCCACGTTTTTTGCTGGCCAGAGGTCTCGCATCCAGAGGTCTCGCAACCAGAGGGTGTTGCCCTGCCTCCGGCTCCAGAGGGCGTTGCCCTACCTCCGGCTCCAGAGGGCGCTGCCTTGCCTCTGGCTCCAGAGGACGCCGCCCTACCTCCGGCTCCAGAGGACGCCGTCCTACCTCCGGCTCCAGAGGACGCCGACCTACCTAAGATTCTCGTTCCTGTCCTGTTTCCGTCTGAAGTGCCTGATGGACGACCTCTCAACTTCCTGCCTGACCAGCCCCGGCTTGATGGATGGTGTCCAGGCTTCACGTCTGATCTGTTCTTGTTTCACCTGTCTCTACCTGAAAATCTTAGATGGACAACCTCTTAACTGCACGCCTGACCGGCCTCGGATTGATGAAGGGTCTCCAGGCTCCCCGTCTGACCTAGTCCCATCTGAAAAGCCTGTTGGACGACCACTTAACCGCCTGCCTGACCGGCCCCGGCTCGATGAATGGTCTCCAGGCCACCCGTCTGACCTGTCTCTCCTTGATCCGGCTCCAGAGAGCGTTGCCCTGCCTCCGGCACCAGAGGGTGCTGCCTCGCCTCCGGCGCCAGAGGGCGCTGCCTCTACCATATCGATGGATGGTCTCCATGCCGATGCTGTCTCATTGCTTGTTGTCATTACGCCAGATGCCGTCTCCACGCTTGACGACGTCCTACCGCTCGAAGAAGAAGACGTCCTACCGCTCGAAGAAGAAGACGTCCTGCCGCTCAAATAAGAAGACGTCTCGTCGCCTCCTGACATCTCATCGCCCGACTCGCCAGACGTCTCAACGCCCGATGACGTCTCGCCAGACGTCTCAACGCCCGATGATGTCTCGCCAGACATCTCAACGCCCGATGACGTCTTGCCAGACATTTCAACGCCCAATGACATCTCGCCAGACATCTCCACGCCCGATGACGTCTCGCCAGACGTCTCCACACTCGATAACTCAACAGCCGACGAGGTTTTGATGATGATTACGCCCGATGTCTCGCCCGACCCGACGCCCGATGACGCCAACGAAGATGGTCCTGATGCCGACAAAGATGGTCCCGACGCTGACGAATATGGTCCTGACGCCGACGAAGATGGTCCTGACTCCACCGAAGAAGTCTGTGCACCTGCTACCAAAGAAGTCTGTGCACCTGCCACAGACGAAGATGGCCCTGACGCCGACGAAGATGGTCCTGACGCCGACGAAGAAGTCTGTGCACCTGCCGCTAATGAAGGTCCTGACGTCAAAGAAGTCTGTGCACCTGCCACTGAAGGAGTCTGTGCACCTGCCGCCAATGAAGGTCCTGACGCCAAAGAAGTCTGTGCACCTGCCAAGATAGTGCCTGTTCTGGGAGGGCCCTGGAGGGCGCCTCCCACGCTTCCTGTTCTGGGTGGACCCTGGAGGGTGCCACCCTCGTCTTCGGCTGTCCTGTGGCCTCGTCGCCATCGGAAGCTCCTAGTGATGGACGGCTTTCCTGTCACCCACCTGACCGGTCACCGGCCTGGTGTGACCCTGCTCGATGGAAGGCCTCCCGGTCGCCCGCTTGATTTGACCCTGCAAGATGGACGGCCTCTCGGTTGTCCGCCAGACAGGATCCTGCGCGATGGACAGTCTTCCGGTCACCCGCCTGATGGGTCCTTACCCGACGTCGACGTCCTGGCCACGATGTTTGGACGCTTGTTAGTTTTCTAGGTTTAGCTTTTGTGTTTAGCATTTGTCCCAGGCCCTGTTCCTGTCTGTTTTTGGTTTGTTGTCCTTGTGTTTTCTCGTGCCTGCCGTCCCTGCGGTTCCTCCCTCCCTCCGCCCACCCTGTTTTTGGGGGGTGTTCTTTGGGGACGCCGGGGGACATCTTTGAGGGGGGGTACTGTAAGGATGGCTCCCTCTGTTGGTCTGTCTCCCTCCTTACATCCTGTGTCTGTCAGCTATGCGTCTCTGGTCTGCGTCTCAGGTGTTTGTGTTTATAGTTAATTAAGACGCATATATAACTCAGCGTTCATGTGTGTCTCATTGTCGGGTCATTGTCCTTGTTCCCTGGTGTGTCGTGTCCCAGCTCCTTGGTCTCGTGAGTACATCTCGTCTGTATGTTTAGTATTAGTATTCCAGCCACAGTTTTGAGCATCAGTATTAGGTTTTGTTTTGTACTGCCACGTCAGTGTTTTGATTTTGTCTTATTAAAGTGTTTTTTTAATTTTACTTGTGCCTCTGAGAGTCTGCCTGTTTACACCACGGGGCTCATCCCTCAATCCCACACCGTACCGTGACAGAACCACTAAGTATCAAGGGACTACTGTACTTACAGAAATAGGGATGTCCCGATCCGATCACATGATCGGAAACCGGGTCCCGATCACGTGATTTCAGACTCGACTCGACTCGGGCGTTACACACCGATCAGGGATCGGATATATATGTGTATATTTATTCTAAACACAAACGGGAATATTATATTAACTGTATGTTGAGTTACAGAGTCAAATTGTCTCGGAACAAAACATGCACAATAGTTTTGCAGCAGTGCCTGCCGTAAAGCAGTGCCTGCCGTAAAGCGGTGACTGTCGTAAAAAAGAAGCGGAACGCGGCATTAACTTGAAGTGGAGGCAGCGATGTCTGTCGTGTGGAGATATTTTAAAGTGGATGACAAATGGAAAGTTCGTATTTCAAGAGGAGGTAAGGAAAAGGCTGCATTTAACACAACAAACCTGATTAGGCACATCAGAAACAAACACCTGACACAATGCACAGAGTTTAACCAGACAACCCAGCCCAGCTCANTTTTAAATCTTATTACTTGATTGTTCAATCTACCTCACAGAAGTACTCTGTTAAATGTTAAGGTAAATAAAATAAAAATTAAGGGACATCTGGATCTGTTTCTTTTTTTTCCCTTCATTTTAAAAATGTATTTTAGAAGTATCGGATCGGGACTCTGTATCGGCCAATTCCTAAAATTAAAGGACTCGGACTCGGGGCCAGAAAAACCTGATCGGGACATCCCTATACAGAAACACTCACCTGGGTACAACACAAGTTAAATTACCATCATGGTGATAATGTGATCATGGTCATCACAAACTGTGATGACCAATTTTAAGGAGGATATTTTTTTTGTAGTGTGGTTTAGGAAGTTTTGACCTTAACACTTCTAAAATGAAGTAAGAAGTTGTTGACTTTTAAACAGATCCACCCATCATCCTCCCGTTAGTCCCCAGCTAGTAAACAGACATGGGTGCATCATACAGATAGGGAACAGTAATTGATCATAGTTTCACTTTTAAACAAACAGTGTCAGTAGTTCCTTTTTATTCCTGGGGAAACTCCACACACTACAGTTTCATAACTCTGAACTAACACTTCAGCCAGGTATTACAATAATCTATCTTGAGCAGGTACCCATTTTCAGTATTTGTTACAAAGGAACTTAATCAAGAGTGATGGAAATAGCTTCAGAAACCCCTTGCACACTATACAACCAATACAGTTCTACCCTGAGGTCAGAGATACAGATCACCCACATTCAGTTTGAAGACAGGTTTGTGCCTGGATTAATCAGTTTTATACATGGCTGATGTTATCATTTTCATTAATTGTACATTTATTGTAAGTTATATTTATTTAAAACTGCTGACTTTTAATGTATTTTGCACCAAAAGTATTATTATTATTATTCCCAGGCTGTGGAACAACTTACCATTGAGTGTCAGACAGGCCTCCTCTCTTCCTGTTCTTAAATCTCTTTTAAAAACACACTTTTATCCCTTGGCTTTTAACATGTGATCTTATCTTTTATGGCATTTTAACACACCTGCAGTAAGACTAGTATATATATATATTTATTTATTTTTGTATGCTTTGTATGTTTTTTATCGTTTTAATTAACTTGTCTTTTGTGTTATTGTACAGCCCTTTGGTTAACCCTGTGGTTTTTAAAATGTGCTATACAAATAAAGTTGATTGATTGATATTAATAATGCCATTGTTATTTTTAAATAAAATGTTCAAGTATTTTTTATTTATCTTTTGAAAGCATTTCATATCCAATGAAGATGCTTAATATATGTGGTATATTGTGTTATACAGTATACAGCATTTGTGAGCTGCATACCAACTAACCTTCTGCAAAAATGACATTCCTGAGAAATTATTAAGGCACTTTAAACCTAATTGATTCTTCCGAGACTAAAAAATATTGTGTGCACACACCAAGACTCCTATGGTCACTTTGACTGGTGCATTACAAAGGAAACATGGAGCCAATTAAAATAAAGGTGACCAGTGTGTGGCTCTGCCTCTGCTTTAACAGATTGATGAAATCATTAATGTGTATCTCATGTGAGAAGGGGGCTAAACAATGTAACATAATTTCTCCAGTGAAGACAGCCTCTGGTGCATGCTCACCACTGCAATCTAACCGTAGGCCTCTGCGGTGTGATTTATCTGTGTTTGTGACAGAGATTTGTCACTGCAGAAATCGTCATTTGGTCCCTCAAGCGTGCCACACAACATGCTCTGCCACGGTCCCCACAGAAATACAGCATATTGTGGCTCTATTTTAGAAGCATTCAGCTATCAACCTGAGGACTGAAAGCTGAATGCTTCCCTGCAGCCAGGTTATAAAACAACAATATATCTCTGAGACCATGGCCGAATTCAAACAATAGACATAAGACCCTCCACTCAGCGCACATGTGTTACGAGAGGTAGTAAGAAAATGATCAGAATATGGACATTGATAAGTGTGTTATTTATATTTTCTATGCTTCTTAGTGATTCCAACACTAACTCTGTGTACATTTGTTGTAGTCACTCTTTCCAACTATAATCCCACATCGATGCACCGCATCCATCTTTCAGTTCAAGCCTAAAGCATGATTTTTCACATTAAAAAAAAATCCTTGCCAGCAACACCCCCAAGATGTCCATCTGCTATGGATTAGATCCTCTGTTTAAAATTTTCATATGAATGCCTGTCGACAAGCAGACACAAAAATAATGAAAGCCTCTGCAATAAAAATAAAAAAAAATCTTGGCCCTTCAGCACTTCAAAACAACTTGTCAGTAGCTGTCAGTTTAAATTAGTGGACCAGCCCTTTATGGCACTGTTTTCTGACTCTGGTAAATCTGCAGGCTGTCTCCCTCAACCATTGAACAGCAGCACACACACAACTATACAAATACCCACAGATTAATCTACAATGCTGACAAATGCTGGTGGATTCTCCTGTTTAAGAGAAACAGAAACACAGACTTGAAACAGGACTGCACTTGAACTCTGGCAATGGCTTCTTCACAACAAACAAACTGCTCAAAATGATGAAGTTATAGCAGTTTGTCTTTTTCTACAGACCAGCTCACTTTCTCTTTGAAGTGTCAAAGCAAATAAACTCTTCATCATCCTTCATTTCATCTCCAGGGACATGAAGATAGTAAACACTTCTCAAGTATGCAGAGCACACACACACACTGACATACACACAAGTCAAGTAAATACTCCTTAGAAGTTGTGAGTTTCTCCCCTGGTGCTTCAACCAATCATTGAATATTTACACCATTCAGCCTCAGCTTTACAACACCTACCATGGGTCTGACCAGCCAGTTTATAGACAGAGAGATCTGGGGGGTGTTCTGGGGTAGCAGGATGTTAATAAAAGGTTATTCGTGACTTGGGAAACGAAGGGCGGGGTCTTTGTGAAATGTGTTTGCTTCCCATAAACGCCATCAGATATCAACACATTTAAATCTGGAGGATGGGTAAACAATTTGTTTTTACACTGTATGTTATTTAAACCAATTCTAGACAGATTTCCTAAGACTGTCATTCTGGGGAAGCTGTTACTGTCAGCTAATGCCACTGCCACATGTGGGGTGAACACCCATCTAATCAAACTGCTTATATGTGCAAATGTTAAAGTAACAACTACACATCAGAAAAACAAAAAGTCACAAATCTGGGAGTGATAATGGATCCTTCCATGAAACTCAACAGTCATGTAAACATGATCGTTAAATCCGTTTTTTTCCAGCTGAGGCGACTGTCTAAGCTGAAGCCCATATCAGCCAAAAATAACCTGGAGACAGTAATACACGCATTTATTACATCTAGGCTTGATTACTGTAATTCACTCCTGTTTGGCGTCAGTCAGACCACCATTGCACGATTACAACTGGTCCAGAACGCAGCAGCCCGATTTTTAACCAGTACGGGCAAAAGAGAGCACATTACACCAGTCTTGGCCTCCCTGCACTGGCTAACAGTTCATCTTCGAATCCAGTTCAAAATTCTCCTGTACTGTATGTCTACAAATCGCTGAACAGTCTCACCCCCCACCTCCATCTCTCTGATTTGCTACAACTTATGTCCCACCACGTTCTCTGAGGTCAGCAGACCAGCTACCGTACTTCTCACAGTTCCAGGAACTTGTCTTAAATGCAGAGGTGACAGGGCCTTCTCTATAGCAGGCCCAAGACTCTGGAACAAGTTACCTCTGCTCGTCAGGCAGGCCCCCTCCCTCTCGGTTTTGAAATCCCGTTTAAAGACCCATTACTATTCTGTTGCTTTCAACACCAGATGATCTGTGTTTGGTCTTTATATTTATTATCTGCAATGATTTTATGTCTATATTCTGTTTTTTACTTCATTTTGTATGTTGCCTATGTGTTGTTTGTTGTTTGTTTGTTTGTACAGCACTTTGGCTGGACTTGTCACTGTTTTAAGTGCTCTATAAATAAAATGGTATGATATGGTATATGGAAGCCAGAATACACGTTTTCCTATTAGAATAGGAATCACTTTACTCACTCTATATCTCTGGTCATAATGTATTGGCTGATTGCTGAAAAATTCTGTTGTTCTCACTTTCATCTTAACATTTGTAGAATATCATATCGTTATTCTTTCTTCGTAGTACAACCCTCAGGTCTTTCTTTCTGCACAAAAATAAAACATTTAAAATAGATTCTGCACCCATCTTCTAATAACTTTTAACATTTTCTGTATAGCTCCACCCAGCAAAACATCAGAACTGGTTTCTTCCATCTTTTACACAGAGCACATGATCTGACCTTGAATTTCTAAGGCTGTGGGATAGGGTTTTTCGTATTTAAAAGAAAAATACATACAACATTAACTTGTCTTGTACAAAGTAGTATACCTGATAACACACACCAGTATAGACGTGTTAAAAGTAAAACTTGTTTTTATCAAAAAGAGTGATCAAAAACATCAATCAAAAGACAAAAATGTTTGAAGTGACTCAAAGACTATTTCAGCTTTTTATCTGATATTATGGTAGAAATCAATTTCAGAGGTACACAGAGTCTGTATATACTGTATATCAAAGGAAAATAATGTTTTTTTTTAAATTAATTTAAAAATGTCAAACTAATGCTTTTTAAATTTGTAAAAAAAAACTGCAGTGCTGAAAATTATATTAGTAATTCCATCAGTAAAGAATATCAATACATACAGTAGTCCCTCATTTATCACGGGGTTTCCGTTCTCAGTCCCCCCATGATAAGTGAAAAACTATGAAGTAGGAATAGTAGTACAAGTGGTATATACAGTATACAGGTAGTCCTCGACTTACAGCAGCCTCGACTTACGACGTTTCGGTGTTACGTCACGCATCTCATTAATAATTAAAAAAAAATCTTATTTTATGTGTTTAAATGTTCTTGATTTTATGTGTACAGTACAGCACTTTGTTGCAGCTGTGGTTGTTTTAAATGGCTTTATAAATAAAGAAATATTATTATTATTATTTAGAAGCCGATTTACGCAGTTTTCGGCAGTTTTCGGCAGTGTCCGTCAGTTTTCGGCAATGTCCGGCAGTTTTTGGCAGTGTCCGGCAGTTTTCGGTTAGCTTCGTTTAGCTCCGGCCTCGACAGCCGGCTTTGGACGGACCGTGTGTCCGATCAGAGGTTGCCTCGCTCGGATACATGAGCTGGAAACTCTCGGTGAACTCTGTGGACGTCTCAGGCCCGGAGCAGCAGCCGCCGATCACTCCGCCGCATCCCACCACGCCGGCCGACACCACCAGCTTACCGCAGGATCCGGTGACCATCCCGCCTGTACCGCCGGTACTGTCCCTGCCATCAGCCAGCCCCACCGGGGACACGGAGCCGACGGGCAGCAGAGACGCCTGCTGCGGCCGGGAGCTCGCCTCGATGCTCCGCCTGGCAGCCTCGGATGTTGGTGGGACAACAAGCTAACATGCTAAGACGCGGAGAAAAGGCTTCGAGACCTCGGATGTTGCCGGGACACGGAGATAGCATGCTAACACGCGGATAAACAGCTTTGAGGCCTCGGATGTTGCCAGGATACAGAGCTAACATGCTAACACGCGGAGAAACGGCTTCACCAGCTCCCAGTAAGTTATTAACTCTTTTTTCCCTTCATTATGGCTCCAAATGTATGGCGCTAACATGCTAACAGGCCTTATTGTAAACAGGTTGGACTACGTGAAGCTACAGGAAGCTGCAGGGCTCGGATGTGCAATGAGCTAACATGCTAACAGACGGAGGAATAATTCACCAGCTACCAGTAAGAAATTAACTCCTTTTTTCCTTCATTATGGCTCCAAATGTACTGTATGTGCTTTTTGATAATTATGTAGGGTACTGTGTTAGGATAGGCGAAGTGCTTGGTAACTGTACAGTACCGTACATGTACGTGTATAGGTGGCGGCCAGTGGCGGCCAGTGTGTATGTGTTTTCCGACTTACAGCAATTTCGAGTTACGAACGGACATAGGAACGGAACTTGTTCGTAAGTAGGGGACTACCTGTATATATACTGGTCATATTGTATTGAATGATTGCATTTTAAACCTTTCCCATACCCTTGCAATATCCTAAAAAAAATCTAAATAGGCAGCACGGTGGCACAACTGGTAGAACTGCTGCCTCTCAGCGAGAAGGCTGACAGTTTAAATACTGGTCCGGGGGCCTTTCTGAGTGGAGTTTGCATGTTCTCTTCGTGCATGCGTGGGTTTACTCCAGGTACTCCGGTTTTCTCCCACAGACCAAAAACATGCATGTTAGGCTGATTGGTAACTCTAAATTTTCCCTAGGTGTGAGTGATGTCCCTAGGTGTGAGTGAGAGAGTGAATGGTTGTTTGTCTCTAATGCCTCTTATCCACAGGTCTGGTTCCTGTAAGGTCCCATTGTGGCTAGTTTGGGCCAGTTCCTATGGGACCGGTTTATTTCTGTACCCACTGCACGCTTAGGACCCCTTTAGTGGGCGTGAAGTTCTCCTGCAGTGGGCGGGTAATTCTCCTGCAGTGGGTGGATCATTAATATCAACGCTTCTAACCAGCTGGTGGCGCTAGTGATACATTAAGCTCTTTATTAACCACTAACACACACATTAGAAGAAGAGCTGGAAAAGAACACACAACCAAAGTGGATGAGCTTGTTTCTTTTTTGAACATTCTGCTTTGTCTGTGGCTTTTTCAGCCACAGACAAATGTTCATATACAGTATATATATATATATGTGTGTGTATATATACACATATATGTATATATATTGTATATACATACATGTGTACACATACAAACATATGCGTGAGTATATATATATATACACACACACACGTGTTTATATATATACATACATATGTGTGTATATATACACATATATGTACACATACATACATAATATATACTGTACATACATATATATTTATATATACAGTACATACATATACACATATATACATATATATATATATATATATATATATATATATATATATATATATATATATATATATATATATATATATATATATATATATATATATATATATATATATATATATATATATATATATATATATATACATATATATTTATATATACACACATTGATGATGGTGGAGTACACTACTTTGGACAAAACTGAAAGTGGCATGCATCCTAAAAAATCTGCGCCGCTCCATTGTCCCAGTTGATCAACAAGTGTGTTCCAAACTAAAACATTTGTAATATAAACTTAACAATATGTAATCAATCAATTCCAATCAAAATATCAAAGCAACTTTATTTAAATACTGTAAATGTTACATGTCAATAAAATTGTAACAGTTTTAAAAAATGAAAGATTGGTGTTATTTGTAGAAACAGAAAAACATATTACTAAATCTGCAGTTATGTATGAAATATGAACTTAAAATATCATCACTGGAATCTTAACCTGTTGTTCCAAAACATGTAACAATAATTAAAAGTAAAATTTGGCCAATAGCTCAGGTAAAAATGCTGACCTGTAGAACATTTCTACATTTTTCACTGCTTCTGTAAAGAACTCACCATCAGACACAATCCTCTGTGAATAAAGTCATCTGACCCAGAACTAAAGTTCTTTAGTTTGTAGCAGGTCGCTTTTGTAAAAGAGTCCACGAGGCTCAATGAGATTTACCTGACTAAATAAAGGTTGAATGAAAAACACCATGAAGTCACAGTACCCCTGCTCCGTCACAAACTGAGCTTGTATGACATCTGCTGAGTTCATAGGACCTGTTTGTGTTGTCAATGCAGGACTGTTTTTTTTTTTACTGAGGCACCGAGGACATCTTTGGCACAATGTGGACAAGGTGCAGGAGAGCAGAGCATCAGGAGAAGCTCTGAGGTCTGTTCGGCTGCAGTTGATGTGTAGTCTGGAGTCACAAGATCAGATCCTGATGCAGCAGTTCAGCGATGGCTTCATATGTCTGTCTGGCTGTTTTCACTGCCCCATCTGACAAACAACACAAAATTATTGTTATAATCTCCTCTAAACATCATTGTCCTTTGCTTTTATCTGTAATTTTCAAAGTTTGGAGTGTTTCTGTCATGGCATACTTGCTTTACAGTGCAGTGACTTGTCCCATCCTTCTCCAAGGACACCCACGGCTAGAGGATCTTTACACAGGAACTGACTGATTAACCTGAAATAAATCACATTACACATTAATACAGGCCTATAGGCCTAAGTGACAAATTTATGGATTTTTCCCCATATTTATAAACCATTTTTGGACTGAGATATGACCGTTTCCATTTATTCTGACTGAACCAAATCAAACCAAAAACAAAAACAGAAGTAACATGTATGGCATGAAGTTGGCGGTTGTATCACGTAATATGAAAACGTGGCTATAATGATAAATTCAAAAAAGTTCAAGACAAAAACAACTGGACTTTATTTATTATACTATGCTTTAGACTATTTTTTTCCTTCCTTGCACTTTTTAGAATTTACCATGTCCTGGATGACTGAGAATCTTCACTCGCTATTATCGACTCAAACGGCCTGCCATATTCCACATTCTGCTCTGCTTCGAACCTTGAAAACAGCTGCCAACTCGGCGAATTAGACCATTAAAGTGCATTTATTAAGCAAATGATAGACTCAGACACACCTCCTCTGCTACAATTTCGAGCTAACAAATATTGTTTATGTGATTTTCTTGTTATATTTCAGAGAAACGAGCCGTTCCGCCATCTTTTTTTTTTTTTTTTCCTAAAAGCCTCTCGGCTGTTGCCTGAAGTCAGTCTCTGAAACGGTCTTTCCGCAGTCCAAAAAAGCTAAGAAACAGTTGCATGACTCACTGGAAATATGCTTAAAGTTAGAAAACACTCACCTGCGCAGACACCTCTTGAAAAATCTTTTCATTGCACGTCACTCCATCCAGCTCCCTCTGAATATTTTCATCGGCCAGCAAATACAGAAAAGCCTGAACCTCCGCGTTTGACCACGGTTGTGACATAATTATTAGCCTGTGTTAATTCTCAAAAATGTGCTCCTCCAACTTGTTGTTCTAGAGTTTGGCGGGATGGCAGTTTGCATTTCCTGGAAGACTGAATCTTCTTCTTCTTCTTCTTGGCGGATTGCAAACAACGTTCAGGTGCATACCGCCACCTACTGGAGAAGACTGAATCTCCGCCCTCCGACCTAGGACTACGCCCCCTGACCAATCAGTGACCACACTGTGCTGATGTCATAACTGGACCCTAGAGAACTGGACCTTTGTACCTCAGTGAGGCAGGCACCAAAATAGGACCGGTTTCACGTGAACAGGACCCTGTGGGTACACCCCATAACTAGTTGTTAACTAGTTACGAACGAGCCCGAACGAGCGAGAACAGGACCTGTTGATAAGAGGCATATGTGGCCCTGTGATGGACTTGCGACCTGTCCAGGGTGTACCCCGCCCCTCGTACAGTGATTGCTGGACATGGGCACCGGCAAACCCCGTGACCCAAAAAAGATAATGGATATATGTTTCTAAACTTTAAACGCTCTTAGAGCACAGCATGTCATGATCTCCGCTATCTCTATAGTTTTTTTTTTAATATATAGTTTAAATCTTTATCCGTTAATATCAAAACCAACAAGAATTACAACTCATAGTGCTACGATAATTGACAACATTTTCACAAATATAACAAATGGGGATGTGACAGGTGGTATCTTAACAACTGATTTAAGTGATCATTTACCAGTTTTCACTATCTACAGAAATGATCAAAACATTACAAAAGAAGTTACAATTAAGAAAAAAATAATAAACACATCAAAAAAAGCTATGGATCAATTAAAAGATGATTTACAGAAGCAAAACTGGAAGGACGTGTATATTGATGATGTTAACAGATCATATGATGAATTTATGAATATTTTAGAAGCTCTGTATGAAAAGAATTGTGTGCAAAGAAATCGTAGAAAAAGAAATATTGTCGACCAACCTTGGATGACTAAAGGGTTGAGAAATGCTTGTAAAAAAAATTACTTGTATTCATGTTTCTTAAAAACGAGAACACAACAAGCTGAAGAAAAATATAAAAAATATAAAAATAAATTGGTAATGATTATAAGAAAATGCAAGAAAGAATACTATAGTGATTTATTAAACAAGAGTAATGGTGACACTAAAACAACATGGCGAGTTATAAATGATGTTCTAAAAAGTCATAAAGCGAAAACGAACATTGCAAAATATTTTGTGAAAGATGACAAAGAAATACATGATGAGAATGATATCGTAAATGAATTTAATCAATATTTTGTAAATATTGGATCAAGCCTTGCAGCTAAAATACCAAAAGTAGATAATAATGTGTGTCATTCAATTAAAAGCTGCACCAACAGTATTTTTCTTAATGGAACCAACAAAGAGGAAATTATGAAAATGGTAAAAAATCTCTCAGACAAGAGATCAAAAGACTGGGTGGACATGGATATGATGTTCGTAAAAGAAATAATGAGTTATGTTATTGAACCGTTTACATATATATGCAATTTATCTTTTTCAACAGGAATATTTCCAGATAACATGAAAGTAGCAAAGGTAATTCCTCTTTTTAAAAATGGTGATAAATGTGTATTCAATAATTATAGGCCAATATCCTTGTTACCACAGTTCTCAAAAATTCTAGAAAAACTATTTGTGA
Organism: Garcialebias charrua; assembly: GCA_038048925.1. Lineage (NCBI taxonomy): Eukaryota > Metazoa > Chordata > Actinopteri > Cyprinodontiformes > Rivulidae > Garcialebias > Garcialebias charrua. The sequence continues at coordinate 28,885 of JBBPBX010005344.1, forward strand.
CCAGATTGGATCAATTTATTGATAAACAAAATATTTTAAGTAGCAGTCAGTATGGGTTTAGAGGAAAAAACTCTACATCAATGGCTCTCATGGATTTAATGGAACAAATAACTAATGCTGTCGATCATAAACAGTACTGTGTTAGTGTTTTTGTTGATCTAAAAAAAGCATTTGATACCATTGACCACACCATTCTCCTTGAAAAACTAAATAAATATGGTATTAGAGGACCAGCATTACAGTGGGTATCTAGCTATTTGAAAGATAGGAAACAGTTTGTGCAAATAAATGATGTTAGATCTGACCTCCGTGATATCACTTGTGGAGTTCCTCAGGGTTCTGTGCTTGGACCAAAGTTATTTATTTTATATGTGAATGACTTGGTAAATGTGTTCTTTTTGCCGATGACACCACATTTTTCTGTTCGGGTAAAGACATAAAACAGATTTTGGATATGATGAAAACAGAATTTATAAAAATACAAACTTGGTTTAAATTAAACAAATTATCTTTGAATTTAGATAAAACTAATTACATGATATTCAGTAACAAAAAGAGAATTGTTGACGATCCATTTGAAATTGAAGATGTTGTGATCTGTAAAGTGAGTGAAGTGAAGTTTCTGGGTGTTATCATTGATGACAAACTGACATGGAAACATCATGTAAATTCCATTAAAACAAAAATAGCTAGATCAATTGCAGTACTGTATAAAGTCAGGGATTTTTTAATTGATAAAGCTCTGTATATGTTGTATAACACAATCATTGTTCCACATTTAATCTATTGTATTGAGGTTTGGGGAAAAGCGTGCAAAACAATTACAAAGCCTGTTTTTATTTTACAAAAGAGAGCTGTAAGAGTCCGGGGCCTTTCTGGGTGGAGTTTGCATGTTCTCCCCGTGCATGCGTGGGTTTCCTCCGGGTACTCCGGTTTCCTCCCACAGACCAAAAAACATGCTTGTTAGGCTGATTGGTGACTCTAAATTGACCCTAGGTGTGAGTGTGAGAGTGGATGGTTGTTTGGTGTGAGTGAGACAGGTCCCTCTTGTAAATGAGTCCCCGTGACTCAACGAGGCTAGCCTGTATAAATAAAGGTTGAATGAATGAAAAAAAAAAAAAGAGTAATCACCAGAAAACATTTCAGTCACCCATCAAACACCTTGTTTCTTCAGCTAAATTTATTGAAATTCCAGGAATTGGTAGAATATAGTATTTTATCAGTTATGTATAGGGCTCATAATAACACATTACCTTTAAATATCCAAAGAAATTTTATAAAAAGACAAAGTTATTACAATCTCAAAGGGACAGAGATATTCATCAAACCACAATTCAGAACCAGCTTAAAGGGACGGTCTACCTCAATTCAGGGAGTTCGATTGTGGAATGCTCTGGAGAGTGATGTTAAAAATGCAAAATCAATGTATACATTTAAGAAAAAGGTCAAAAAGGACTTGCTCCAAAACTATATATGATGTAACTCAAGCTTAGGATATAGTTGACGCGTCGCATAGGGCGCGAGGGTGCGCGCGCGAAAAGTGACGCAATCGCATAGTCCCCGCCCCCGCGCTTTGGCCAGCGCGTTGGTTTCGCGCGTGGTCGTGCACCTCCCAGATTTTGAAGCTCCGCAAGCCTAGCGCGCGCACCAAATTGATTGACAGGTCGGGTAGGGACCTCACCGACAGCCTTCACGCCAGAGCCTGCAGCTGTCTGCGCCGCTGTGGTCGTGGAAACGGCGTCGCGACGCATGGAGGAATGTTTTTTATGTGATACAAAGTATTAAATTCCCCGAGCGAGCAGAAAGCCATTTGTTTTGTTGTGTGATTTCAAACAGTTCTTCTTCTACGGTAGATTTCTTCTTCTACACCCTTTCTTGCAACATATGCACAGGTTTTAGAGAGTACTGCCACCTGCTGGTCAGTAAAAGAACAGCACTTTGCCATGCGCTGCCGTGCTACACTATAAACGCATGAAGCCGCACGGCACAGTGCGCGCGCAGCACGCGCGCTCCAGCTTGCGGACCAAAGCGCGACTATATCCGAGCCTTTAGTGTGTTTGTGTATTACACTTATGTTGACTGATGATGTAGCTTAGTGTGTTTGTGTATTACAGTTAGAAAAATTAAGTAGAGTTATTCATTTTGTGATGTAGTTTGTGTATTACAGTTAGAAAAAATTAAATAGAATTATTCCTTTTCTGATGTAGTTTGTGTATTACAGTTAGAATGATGTAGTTTGTGTATTACAGTTAGAAAAATTAAGTAGAATTATTCATTTTGTGATGTAGTTTGTGTATTACTATCAGATCTCAGCTCCACAACCTCCTTGTTCTCAGTGTGCCACCTACCCATCTGCATTCTGGGACCCTAAACAGCTTTGATGAAGTTGTTCAGAGTGAGGTGGAGGCCATCATCAAGAAAATGAAGCCTTCATCCTGCGCCCTGGATCCTTTCCCCTCGTCTCTCATAAAAACCAATCACTCTGCAATAGGCCCACTAATCACTCAAATAATAAATCAGTCTCTACAATCTGGTCATGTTCCACTGCCTCTAAAAACTGCCATCATTAGGCCTCTTCTGAAAAAATCTAATTTGGATCCCGACATTTTTTCTAATTACCGCCCAATTTCACACCTCCCTTTTCTGTCTAAAGTGCTGGAAAAAGCTGTTGCTGCTCAGCTGCAGGACCACCTACAACAACACTCCCTGTATGAGAAGTTCCAGTCTGGATTCAGGGCAGCTCACAGTACAGAGACTGCATTGCTGAGAGTTACCAATGATGTCCTCTTGGCTGCTGACACTGGCTCTCCCTCCATCCTTGTCCTCCTTGACCTCACTGCAGCCTTCGACACTGTGGACCATAGTATCCTCCTCCACCGTCTTCATGTAGAGGTCGGTCTCTGCGACACCGTCCTGGACTGGTTCAAATCTTTCCTCTCCAATAGGCTGGAATGTGTTAGTCTTGGCAACGCCACGTCCCAGACAGTCTGTGTCTCCTGTGGTGTCCCTCAGGGGTCAGTTCTGGGGCCCCTGCTGTTTTCCCTTTACATGCTGCCTTTAGGTCAAATTATTAATCAGTTCAACATTTCTTTTCACTGTTATGCCGACGATACACAGCTTTACATCAGGACTGGAGCATCCTCATCTTCCACCTTGTCATCTCCATCTTCACTCACTGCCCTCTCTGCCTGCCTGGAGGCAATTAGGGCATGGATGAATCAGAACTTTCTTCAATTAAACTGCTCCAAGACTGAGGCCATACTGATTGGCACCCCTCACCAGGTACAAACATCTCCTATAACAACACTTTCCTTTTCTGGACAAGACATCCCCCTCTCCACCTCTGTTACTAATCTTGGAATAAAAATGGACTCCAATCTTACATTTGAAAATCACATTAAGCTTCTGTTTAAAACTTGCTTCTTCCATCTTCGAAACATCTCCAGACTTCGCCCATCCCTAACTTTTTCCGATGCTGAGAAGCTCGTCCATGCTTTTGTCTCCTCCAGGCTCGACTACTGCAACTCCCTGTTTATTGGAATCCCTGGCAAAAACCTTCAGAAACTTCAATATATTCAAAACAGTGCAGCAAGGATCTTGTTGAGAGTTCGTAAATTTGAACATATTACGCCCATTCTCCATAACCTTCATTGGCTTCCTGTCACCTACAGAATTCAGTACAAAACTGCTCTCATTACACATCAATGCTTACATGGAGCTTCACCAGATTATCTGAAGGATATTCTTATTCCATACTCATCCACCCGGTCGCTGCGGTCACAGAACAGTAATCTCCTTCACATTCCGAGAACCAAATTAAGGACCATGGGAGACCGGGCTTTCAGTGTGGCTGCCCCCCGCCTGTGGAACTCTCTTCCTGACTGTCTGAGAGCCCCACAGTCTGTGGTTGACTTTAAGAGCGGCTTGAAGACCTTTCTTTTCAACCGAGCATACTCTACCTCCTCATGATTCTACTTTTGATCTTAGTTGATACTGTTATTGATTTTACTTGTTTTATTACTTGTTTTATTGACATTTAATTCTTTTGCACTTTGTAGCACTTTGAGATTTTCATTAATGAAAAGTGCGTTATAAATTGAATTCGTTATTATTATTATTATTATTACAGTTAGAAAATTAAGTAGAATTATTTATTGTATTAAGTAGAATTATTCATTTTGTGATGTAGTTTGTGTATTACAGTTAGTAAAATTAAGTAGAACTATTCATTTTGTGATGTAGTTTGTATATTACAGTTAGAAAAATTAAGTAGAATTATTCATTTTGTGATGTAGCTTGAAGGTTATCATTGGTTGAACAAACTGTGAAATAAGGGGCAGATATAATAAGATTTCATCTTCTTTCTGCTCCCTTCATTTTATCCTACTTGTATTCTTGTATCTGATGAAACTGTCTTGTATTGTTCTTTTAAAATGAATGAATAAACATCAAATCAAATCAAATCTCTACCATGGCTGCTCTCTGCCACCTGCAAGCGTGCTCGGCCTTGCCGACTTCTCCACTGCAGAGTGCAGATTATGGCATGAAGCAGGAGGGAGCTACTCCCTGCACGTGTGGATTGCACACAGGTGCAGCAGGTGCTAAATAATTTTAAACATTTTTTCCCCTTTATAGATGGCCTCCCTTCTCACCTCACAGCCATCCTCTCACACCAATGTGAATTTTGTTTTAATGGAGAAAGAAAAGATAGAAAGTAAGACAGCAAAACACAACAATTATCCACAAAAAGAGCACAAGGCAAACACACCCAACTTCCGTTCGCAATCCTGCAAAGCACATGACAAAACACAGCAACAAAATACACATGCATAAAGACTAATAATATTCATGACCTTGCAGTAGATTTCCATAATTAAACATATCCATACCTACAAATATATATACATATACATTCATATCACATATCCATCTACATATCTGCATATGATATCTACATATACATCCTGCATCCATTTGTGTGTGGTTGTGAGCATGCATAAGTGAATAAGGTTCCGCATATGATATCTACATATACATCCCTGCATCCATTTGTGTGTGGCTGTGAACATGCATAAGTGAATAAGGTTCCTCCAATAGAACATTCAGTAGCGACCGTGAAGCATCAGAGATCCGTCCCCCCAAGGCCCGAGGCAGACGAAGGGGCGATCAAAGCCCAAGACCCCAAGAAGGACCCCGAGCCCAGAGTCCCCAGGGCCACCCGAACAGGACGAGCCACTCACCCTCTCCCCAGATCTGACCAAGGGGGAGAACCGGACGAGCTCCACCAGCGACTACACACAATGACCCCCGGGAGGCCAACAGCGACAAACCCACAGGCCCCCGCCGGAGCCCGCTGCAAGAGCCCGCTGCACTGACGTAGCCCCAGGCCCGGACACCGAGGCCCGGGCAGGGACGCCCACCCCTCAGGCCCAGACCCGATAGGACCAGAGGACCCGAGCCCCACCAGGCAGCCACCAGGCCGAGCCGACACACGCCCAAGCGCCCAACCCCTGAAAGCGACAACAAGGGCCCCCAGCACGCCCGCAGGCAAAAGGACACCCACCCGGGGGCCACGTGGTAGGAGCGCGACACCAAGTAGCCTCAGATGTAACAGAGAGGGGGCAGTCCAAATCCCAGCCTGACAATTAGACATTCATACACAGACACACTCACTCAGACCCACCCTCATCCTCACTCACACAAAGACAAACAATAACGACACGTTCCATTCATAATCCTGATGCACCCTCTATACCCCCTAGGTCCAAGACATGTACCTGCCCCCTACATGGGGCAGCCCACACCCAAGCCCAGGAGGTAGGCCCATTCATTCTGGGGTGGAGAGTAGCCGACATCCAAGATTCGGCCCAACCCTCGCCCTGCCGACAGCACAGGACACCCGAGCCCAAGCAACCCCAGGGAGAGCGAAATGCCAGCCCCGCCCACGGCAAACCCCCAGGCCCCGAACCCCCCCATAGTCCAGGACAACCCCCG
>JBBPBX010005344.1:43788-71288 GCA_038048925.1 Garcialebias charrua
TATATATATGTGTGTGTACAGGATCCTCTCATAAAAAATCTAACAAACAGGAGGGATAAATCACACAGAGTATACACAGGTGAACATTATTTAATAGCAATCAGTCAAAACAGCGTTACAGCAATCTAAAGCAGCTCTATAAATTATACAACGAGGTCAATATACAGTATACTGTTAAAATTAGCATGTTCAAGAAATGTGAAAGTTACTTGCACATTGTGGAAGAAGTAAACAGATTGTTTAAAACGGTCAGTAAAGAAAAAGTCCATCGTTCACAGGAATGTTCAGTCCTGTCATTGCTCCCTAAAATATTTATCCTCCTTATGATGTCGCTATATCATAAGGAGGTATAAGGTATATTAATTATTACGACGACGTTATAAAGACAGATATTTTCAAGAAAACTAGTCAGTCTGGAACAAAAAACAAAATACTAAGACTCTCTTCAGTTGTTGTTTGTATTAGTTTTCAAATATTTTAGTTTCTTGACCAACTTCACATGAAAAGAGCCGAGTCAAACTGAGAAATGATGTCACTACGTGACCTGCACATGACTAAACATGAAGCTCTGACATGTGTTGTGCATACAACTACTTTATTATTTGTTTCTTCTACAGAAAGAGCGTCTCCTACAGTGTGATAATGAAAGATTTGACAGAAACTAGTCGTGCGCAGTTATTGTTTTGTGTGTGAGAGACGTTTCCCCCTCAGCAGCTCGGCAGTACGTGATGAGCAGCAATCAGTTTCTGGATTTAGAGACGCTCTCTCTCCCTGCTCTACAGGAACGGGAACAGTCTCTTCTTGAGGATGTAAAGAACGGTGGCGAAGAAGAGAGCCAGTGCGAGGAAAATGAGCAGTTTGTCAGTGAGCTCCCTGCGGTTGTACTTGGTGATGAGTTTCCTCCCGAGCTGAATGGTCCCCGTCATGGTCTTAAACTCCTCGTTCGTCTCCTGGATCGTTCTCGACGAGGTCGCTTTGAACAAAGAAGAGAAAACTGTTCAGTTTTTCATGAAGAGGGTGACGTCAAACACATACTGTCCAAAAGGGCGTATTAAAGAGTGGTCAGTTCGAGCTCAAACGCTCTTATCAAATTTATGATACGATTCTGAAAATGTTGGGATGTTGTCTAAAATGTAAACCAACACAGAACACAGTGATTTGCAAAATTTAGAACCTCCTTTTTACTTACAACAGAACACAGCAATTATATCAAAAGGTCAAATTTGTGCCAAATCTTGTGGAAAATAAAAGTCATTTTGAATTTTATGGCAACAACAAGTTTAATAAAAAAAAGACAGGACAGAGGCAGCACAAGGCTATAAAAGTTAGTGGTGTGAATAATAAACAGACGGGGAGCATTTTGCATATTTCGGTTAATTTGGGGAATTTAAAAATACTTTTAGAGGTTGGATCTTTCAGAAGTAAAGACGGGCAGAGGTTCACTATATGAAATACTGTCTAAATAGTAGAGGAGTTTCAGATTAATATTCCTCAACAGAAAATTGGGATGACTGAATATTCCACCACTTACAGTTCATTATATCTTCAAAATATTTCAATAATCTGGAGAAATCACTGAGAACAAGGCTGAACGTCAACGTTGGTGTTTGTGAACTTTGGGCCCTCAGGGGCCACTGCATTAAAAACAGGTCTGATGCTGTGATGGACTCTGGAACTAGGGATATACAATATTGGATTTTTGGCTGATATCCAATATGCCGATATGTTAAAATGTATTTGGCCAATAATCAATACCAATACAGATATATTTTTTCCTAGACCTACTTATAGAGATTGCATACCTTTCTCTGCTGTGGAATTAAAATACATTATTCTACATGGACTTTGTCAATTTCGCCTGCTACCAAATGCAGATTTTGCTGGGCGATTAATTGTCTCAGAAATTATTGCGATAAACGATAATATTGTTTGAAATGTGACTATAATTAGTATGTGGCCAAATTTAAGAAGAAATTTTGGTTAATTTTGTGTGTAGTACCTTTTTTGACCACTGGATGGCAGTATAAACCGTTTGAACCGAATGATGGATAGTGAGGGAGTGAGCAGCATGTCTCTTTAAGAAAAATGGGAAGAAGGCCCCTTGACGTGACATGGGCTGTCTCTCTTTCCATTTTTCTGTTCTCAAAATGGCAGATGCTCGGTGTAGTTTGAGCTCTTTAGCATGGCATTTGTCAAACAAAGCTTATAATAAAAAAACGGTAAACAAGTTCTCGGCTTCTTTTTGCAGAAAAACAACTTTTTAGACGAAGGCACAGGTTTCAATCTTGAATTTTGGAGTTTCGACAAGACAGAGGTCTTTTCCCGAAGTTGGCCTGTTAGCTTAGCTCATACTTAGCTTCTCAGCTTAGCTGTTTTTAACCATCCAAAAACATGATTTTGGATGGTTAAAACAGATTTTAAAGAGAAAGAGAAAGGGAGGAATCAGTGAAGAGCACCGGAGTTGAACTTTTTGTCATCCAGTGTCTTCAGTAGAAAGAGAGAGAGACACGAAGAAACGATAAATGAAAATGAGGTTGATAATTTTCATTTATCATGCGATTAATTGATTTATTGTTTATAGCAACAGGCCTAGGGCACAGTTAAAAAATCTGCCTCTCTGACTGTATGGGGGTGCATTAGTGCCTCCGACATGGACAGCTTACACATCTGGATAGGCATGACAAATGCTGAAAAGTACATACAGGTTTTAGAACAACGTATGCCCTCACTGGGTAAAGAAACCAGCAAAGACGACACAGGACTGCTAGAATCCTATATCAAACAAGAATGGGACAACACTCCCGTCCAAAAGCTCCAGCAGCTGGTCTCCTCAGTCCACAGACAGCTGTTAAAACATGAGGCTTCACATGCATTGGTAAATATATTGATGGTAACGTTGAGATGTGTTGCTGCCATAAAATTGAAAAACGACTTGTTTTAAAAAAGGAGCTAAAGGCAGAAGATGTGATTTCTTCACTAACCTAGTGTAGTTATGGTGTCCTCGCTCTGCTGAACTTGTTGGGACATCATCCGACTGATGCTCATCAGGTTTTCTGTTATGCTGCTCGTGGTTTGAGCAAGGTCCTCTTTGGGCGCCTTCCTGCCATAAAAGTGAAATGAACACTTTTTAAAAGATTATAATGGGCGAGGACACATCATTCTAAAAAGAAAACTAATGTGGAGTTGAATGTTGGGAGATAATTTTAAAGATGAATCTGCAGCCTCACCTCTGCCTCACAGATCCATCCGCCTCATTAAGAAGTGCCTGCTTTTCCATGTTGTCGATGGACATTTTGCTGGCGAGGTTGGCTTTCCTCCAGGCGGTCTGGTTACTGCAAAATACATAAAGACAAGTACAAAAGTGTCTTAATTACAAAGTTGAACTGGAGTTTTATCAAGCATGGGCACATATTAAAACAAAAAATGTACATGTTATTTAAAGCAAGATTATAGAAAGTACTGTACCTCAGCATCTGCTTTCTGTGTCCGTCCACCTGCGTGATCAAAACCTGCTTGTCCGACTCTTTGTCTTGTTCCATTGCCATCCGCTCCAAGTCCTGATAATAAACCATTGTTTACGTCACTAAATGTGTTCTCAAAACATGGCCCCGTTTCTGATGATCTGGGATGTTAAAAAAAATGAAGTTTAAGTAATACAGTAATTCTCACCTGAATCCTTAATCTGAGGTTGTTGAAATGCTTTTTCATATCCGTGTTTTTTTCTGTCAGCTTGTTCTGAGGCCCGGTGCACTCTCTGATGTCCTGCCGGGACAAAGACGAAGCTTCACGCATCCATTCAGGCATTATTGAGTTTACTGTATCAACAGCGTATTGAACGAGACAAAAAGTGCTGTTCTCTTAAAATTAATCACAAGTGAACAATCTTAGGACTTCAGCTTTCCACTCTGAGCTGTTCAATCATAAAAACAATCAATGTGATCAAATGTAGGAGCGGTTCATGCTCCCATATGGATATCTGCTTTTGAAGAAAATAAACTCTACAAGAAACTAAAACAAATAAATATTGAACATACCCTTGGCATGCCACCAGTTCTAAAAATAGTTTTTTGTTTATCGTAAAATATTTACAGGACAAGTCTATTTAGGTGCAACTAAAGACAATAAATTCAACGGGCCTCAAGATTACAAATATTGCAAAAATAAGAATACAGAACACAAACCACACAAATATGTGTAATAAAAATAAAGCATTGGCATTAAAATTTACATAATTCCATAGTGAAACGCAATTTTGAAGTACAGTAGTTATATTTTACCTAAGCATACTTTATTCCTTAAATGCGTTATACCAGGTATTAATTCACATTTAACAACTAAAGTTGTAAGACACTACTAAGATACTTCAAATAGATCTTCTCCAACTAAACTCGCAAGCTCTTATTTTAGTAAATGTTTAAAATATTTAATCAGTAAAAATAAAAAGGACAAAAATCATATGACTATAAACTTTTTGTAATACTTGTACCGCAAAAACCTCGTACACAACGCTCACAATCACACATTTGAATTATTTATACTTCTAAAATGTTTTATGAGTTAATATTACGCAAGACACATATCACAAGTATTAGAATAATGCGTTTTGCTGATGAGAATCTGAATGAGGTGAAAAGTGATTTCCGGTATTTGTACAATACTGTACTGTTACTTTAATACTTCACACGTCATCATAAGACGTGTACTTGACTGATGTGCTTTTTTTTTTACAACACCTAATTTTTTTACTTACAGTTTTTATTTCATGCCAGTCAAACGACCTTAAAGTGCTCAAAAGCACATTTAACGACGTGTTTGTTATTTTGCTATAGTTTACTGTAATCCCGTCATGGCAGACTGTCGGCTTCAGAGGAGACTGTGTGTAGCATAAAGCTACAAGACGTTTCAAACACAGCTCCTACAGGAGCACTGTCTTACCAAATAAAGATTCGCACCTGGATGAGAGCCTTGATTTCCAAATCATATTTCAGGATTTCTTGCTCACAAACTCGGACGTGGACATCAGAGGACCCCATTCTGCCAACGTAGCCGGTGTTGCATCGAACTGTGCAGTGTTGCCAGGTGAGAAATGTAGGATTATCGTACTAGAGCCCTAAAATTATCGTATTTTGAGGGAAATTATCGTACGTCCGTCATAAACAAAATAACAAGTATGCTCTATAGTCACTCTGTTGTTGAATAGCGTCTAACAGGCACCCACAGCTTTGTGGCGTCAGTACTGGTGGGAACCATAGACATTAATACGTATTATTGTCTGGTGGCAACTAATGAGCCGAGACCCCCCCCCCCCACACACACACACACACTCTTCTTGTTTTGTTTCATGGCGGTCGGGTTAAACCACCACCGAGCTGAAGTGTGGACAGGAGATAAAAACTTGATCTTTAACTTTACTGATATCACTGCTAAAAACATCATGCTCAATAATCCAGGTAGAAAAATCTAAAAAAGCTAAGTCTGGTCCTCTGGACATTCAAAAATCCCTAATTGTAAATTTAATATTCATTTTATTTATTTATTTTTGGAAATGCATTCTTTGTTTCATACCCTGGACATTCCATAAAGACATGTTGAACCGTTTCAGGGAAATTGCTGGTGCACATGTCACAAAAAAGTCCTGTTTCATGCTTTGCAATTATTTTAAGAGATTTATTAAGGTCTGTGTGTCCTGTTCTAATGCGAGTAAGTTCCTGTTTCTTCCTGCTTTCCTTGTATATCTTACCTTATGAATGTTGTGTAAATGTCTTCCTGTATCAGTAATGTCCCAGTTTTCCTGTCATGTTTTCTTAATATATTTCTTTATTATAATTTAACGTTCAACTTTATATAAACGTTCTATCATTTTCATCACTTCTTCCAGACCGTGTCACACGGCTCTGCTTTTTCTAACGCATGGGGCGGGTGCAGCGGACTTTTCAGCCAATCATGGTCGTTGTTCTGCATATACGTCACTCTTCTGTCACATTTAGAAAAGCACGATTGGCTGGAATTTCAAGACGCCTTCAGGGTTCACAAAAAAACTCAGACAGTTGCGGCAGGCTGATGGAAACCGATCACAACTACACGTTCACAGAATGGCCAAATTATCGTATTTTTGGCCTTTTTCGGGATTATTGATCGTACATCGTACAGAGGGCAAAATTATCGTACAAATGCGATAATTATCGTACACCTGGCAACACTGGAACTGTGTAACCTGCGAAAACTCCGCTAGCCGGGTACAACTACGGAAAGCAGGAAGCTCATACTGAATTTACATAATCGCTACCGCCTCTGAAAAAGCGAGCTTCCCCCCATAGAGAAACGCATAACTAACACATTTAAAAGTTGCCAACTGAAGAAACATAAAGGTTTTACTTAAATGTATTTGTTTAAAACAATTTAGTTTTAGTAGTTTTAAACATGAAAAATTTCAGCTTCCATTCTAGCACATCCATTCATAATTGTGACATGATGTTGGATCTATGCATAAAGTGGCACAACATATACAGTATACAGTATGTTCATGTTGTATCATTCAACTATGTTCGTTTTCATGAGCAAAATGCTAAATCAATGAAAATTTGTTTCAAAGGTATTTAAACTTAATTTAATAATTTTTTTTCAATTATAACGCACTTTTCATTACTGAAAATCTCAAAGTGCTACACATATATTGAATGCTACACACATTCATAAACCGGTGGCGGCAGACTACCATGCAAGGTGCTTTCCAGTCCTACCGGGAGCAATTCAGGGTTAAGTGTCTTGCCCAAGGACACAACGACACATGGTGCGGGTCCCGGGAGTCGAACCGCCAACTTTCCGATCGGGAGACGACTGCACTTACCACTACGCCACTGGCGCCGTGTGTCGTCACGGGACATCCGGGTGCTTCCGCATGCGTCAATATGTGACATAGGGACAAGAAGTGCAGTCTGCGGATGCTATGAGAACGCAGTTTCATTGTGTTCCAAGATCGCCCTTTTTTTTTTGTATAACTTGAAAAATGCCGGTACGATGTGTCTCATTTGGGTGTTCTAATATCATCAGTGAACAAGTGAGCCTTTTCACTTTCCCAAAAGATGAAAAACTTCATCAAGAAATCTCGGAGTCCCCATCGCTCCCTGAACGGTAAGACTCAAATAAATACGGCTGCAGACCTAGAACCAGCTGTTTCTTGTTCATCACTCGAACTAACTTCGGCTTCCCAAACTGAAGACAAATCGCTCAAATCTTCACTTAAATTGCTCAATTCCTCGGTTTATATATACACTGCTATTTGTTATTTACAATGTGCGTTTTAAGTCATAAAAATGTGTCGGCGTTTGACCCCTCCTTTCTCCACCCGAAAACTGCGACGAACTGCAGAGTTACGTTTTATTTAAAAAAAATACTTTTATATACAGTATTAATTATTCGAAGCATCTGTGTACAAAAAAATCAAAGCTGAGTAGCTCCTCTTTCTAAAGATGTCTATCTTAGCATATTGTCACAATACCTTTAAGAGGTTTAACAAAATGCAAAAGGGATTCAACAAGTTGAATACATATACATTTATTTGGTAACGGCTGATTACATTAACTAACAAATGGACACAAAAAAATTTCAAGCACATCAAAAAAACTAATTACATCTCGTCTGTTACTGACAACATTTAAACACAATGCACACCATATACAAACAAAACAAGTATAGAAGATCCAGAGAAATGTCTTCCTCCTTTGGAAAATCATGTTGAACAAGAGTGGACATCACTTCAGAAACGATCGCACAGGGGGCTGAGCTTTCAGCAATTTCAGAAGGAATGATCCCTGCAGGAAATATTATTACATGCAGATTTAAAATAAATAAAAATGTATATACAGTTAACGTTTAAAAAGTACAATTACCTGCAAGATGAGGAGTCTTAGGAAAATATTACAAAAAGAAGTTATGGCCATTGACTGCGAAGGTACCAGATAGTGTCGTTGGACAGAGACGGACCAAACAGGGGGTTCAGCTGGGCCAGAATCGCGATCAACCAGCTGCGGAAGAGAAAATGTACAGATCACAAAAGTCAACACAATATGCATCACACACTTGAGACCTTAGATCTCAGACTTATTACGCATTTTAATACTGCAAGCTAATGTTTCACTCCCAAAGAGCCACAAAGCAGCTTTGCCTCTACTGCCCTCTATTGCCCACTGACATGTAACATGACACAAGCTGCACATTACAGTACACCAAATTATAGTAATAAATGATTCATCATTGAAACACTAAATGCATCACATATATTATGTAGTGATAGCAATGCTTGCAACGAAAGTGAGATGGCAGGACCCAGGAACAAAATAAATATTGAACAGTTTTTATTTTATTTTACTACTATACATGTTTGACTACCATTTACTATAATTTTACTTAGATTTATATTTTACTTGTTGCTTTATGCCTGCCAAGTATGAACCAAAAAGAACAAACAAACAAACTAGTTTGTTTACAAATACAAATAAAAGCAGCATACTAAGGCATATGGAGACACAAAGTCCAGTTTGGATTTGCAGAATTTGTTTCTTTCCTCCAAAAGTCTTGGTGTCCCTGTCCACAGTTTATGTTTATTAAATGTTTTCTCTTTTTTTTCCTTTTTTTTTTTAAACAAAAAACACAATACAAAACAATCCCATAAATGATAACGTGTAAAATATTAAAAAAGAAAGGTAGCAGAAAGAAGAAAAAAATCTTATTATATCTGCCCCTTTTTTCCAACAACCAGTTCAAACAATAATAATCTTCCAGTAACAGAACAAAAGGAATAACTCTTTCTAATTTTTCTCACTCTAATACAATACACATTACACTACTTCATATATATATTTTTAACAATTCAGTTCTGATCATTTTCTTAAATGTAAACATTAACTTGGCATTTTTAACTTCTTTCTCCAAACCATTCCATAATCTAATTCCCTGGATTGAGGTAGAACGTCCCTTCAAACTAGTTCTGAATTGTGGTTTTACAAACAACTCTGTCCCCTTAAGATTATAACAACTTTGTCTTTTAACAAAATGCATTTGGATATTTAAAGGTAATGCATTATTCTGAGCCCTATACATAACTGATAAAATATTATAATCTACCAAATCATGGAACTTCAATAACTTCAGTTGATAAAATAATGTACTTGATGGATGACGGTAATGTTTTCTAGTGATAATTCTTACAGCTCTTTTCTGTAAAACAAAAATAGGCTTTGTGATTGTTTTACATGATTTCCCCCAAACATCAATACAATAAATTAAGTGTGGAACAATGATTGTGTTGTACAACAAATACAGTACAGAGTAAGCAAAACCTTTACAGATCTGTGTGTCAGGAAATGTGTCACAATCCCATGATCATAACCCAGACAGTTTCTGATACAGATGTCTGAATCATTACAAAGACATGGTGCTGTGAGTGCACACTACAGGACATAACAATAAGTTTCATGACTGAACACTGATACTTACAAGAGATAGCAGCTGACTGCAGTCAACACCAACATTGTGACAATTACTCTGTGAGGAAAAAGGAGACAGTATCTATGATTAGGTGTACAGTAAATAATAAAACTAACTATGATCTCGTGGCTGAAATCTTAGGAATGTTAGTTTCCAAAGCCTGACCTATGCGTAAATTATATATGTGTTGATCAGTTTCACAAACTTAGCTTTTCATTAGCTAATTAGCTGCTACTAACTTTTACAAGTTGTTTGAACTTTTTTTTCTCTCTCGACTAACTTTAAGAATAGTGTTTCAGGTCCAAACACAATATCTTGCTTTATAAATAATGTAAAATATATGTCATTACTTCAAACACGGCGCTAAATTGGCTCATTTTGACAAAAGGAAAGCTAAGTGGAGCTAACTCACCCTCTGTTCGGTCCTTTGGGGATGAACCAGGGCACAACTCCTCCAACAAGAGCCCAGAACAGCGTCATGACAGAGATGGTGATCGCAAACTTCTGCTCCGTCATGGTGGGAGTTGTATTAAAAACAGAAAGGTCTTAAAAAGTTTAACTTTTTAACTGGCGACAACTTCAGAGTTGTGTACCCTGTGACGTAAGAGAACACAGCACGTGTCACATGACTGACAGAAAGCGGAAGTGCAGCGAAGGCCTCTACTTGTTTGGATGTGGCTATTTTTATTTTTTATTTTTTTGGAAAATTTATTCATTTCATTTAAAAACATGACAATTATACATACAATACAATCAAAAAATGTAAATAAAATAAAATGAAAGGTGGCAGAAGAAGAACTAGTCTTGTGAAAACTGCCCCTTTTATTCTAATGTAAATCAAATTATACAAAAAAATGTAATTCACAAAGACAATAACAATCTAGCTAAATTAAAAACATAAAAACTCAAACATCTTAATCAAATCAGACAACAAATTAAGTAGATATATATTAACGATTTCCATATTCTTCCAAGAAACTTGTCTTTATCAGTCTCTTAAATGTAAAGTGATCTGGCATTTTTAACGGTATCTTCCAAACCATTCCACAATCCTATTCCCTGAATTATTGTGGATCGTTCCTTCAAACTACTACGAAAATAAGGCTTCACAAACATCTCAATTCCTTTAATACACTCTCTTTAACAAAATTTGTTTGAATAGTGACAGGCAACATGCCTTTATGTGCCTTATACATAAGCAACAAAATGTTATAATTAACCAAATCATAGAACTTCAAAATTTTCAGTTGATAAAAGTCGACGGATCTAGTTTTTTTTTTTTTTTTTCATAATAATTCGTACGGCTCTTTTCTGTAAAATGAACAAGGGATTAGTTATACACGCTTTACCCCAGACTTCAATACAGTAAACCAAATAACAACTATTGAATTATACAACATAAACTGCTTTATCAGTGAATAACTCTCTTACTTTATACAGAACTATCGATCTAGATATTTTTGTTCTCAAATTGTTTATGTGAGGTCTCCATGTTAATTTCTCATCAATAATAACACCCAAATATTTCACCTCACTAACTCTACAAATTTCAGTTCCATCTACCAAAACTGGAGCGTGAACATCTGTTTTTCTGTTGCTGTGTATCATGTAATACGTTTTATCCAGATTTAATGATAACTTATTTAGACTAAACTGGATTTTCACAAATTCTGACTATTAACTCCAGCATCTGTTCTATATCATCACCTTACAAATAAATGTTGTGTCGTCTGCAAATAAAATACATAGTCTGACACAATATTAACCAAGTCATTTGCATACAAATTAAGCTGGGTCCAAGTACTGAGCCCTGAGGCATTTGCTGGACTCTCATAAAATCCCAACAAAAGAACCCCCTTTTTGACAGCAAAGCGTCAGTGTTTTTCTTTTGCTCTTACATGCTGTAATTTTACATGCTTTAATGTACCTCAAAACGTATGAGGCGCATTACTTCCACCCAAAATGCAGTTTTTACCCTGCACATATCCAGGGTTTATAGACTTAACAATCCCATAATATAATTTTAAGGGTCAGTATTTTATTTCTATTCAGTTCATTTATAGTGCCAAGTCACAGCGGAAGTAATCTCAGGGCACAGAACAGAAACATTCTTACCGGTATATATATATATATAAATTGTTTTACTGGAAACAGTACAAGGTATTCATCCAAGCACTGAACTAACTTTGGTGTATGAAGATTCATTATTTACATTTACAAATTGGAATCCACAAGAGAATTGGAATCTATCAGATTAATTTGTGATTAGTTTTTACAAAGTATATAATTTAACCAATCTGAACACAGTAATTACTGTACATCTATATTTTTCTATTTCAGTTACAAATTGCTATTTATTCATCCTGTAAGAACCTCACGAAGAAATTTTCCTGTATTGAAACAAAATTCCTGAAATAAATTTCACCTTTTTAACCTTGTGACCTCCCATATACATTTTGTTTATACGTAGTTATTTTTTATGTAACCGTATTAACAACTTTCTTCTTTTTAATGTTTTAAAATCCAAACTATTCCCCCCCAAACATCCATGCTTTGCATGATGTAAACATGACAAAGAAACATCCCAAGATTGATAAAGCACCTTGTGTCCTCAATAAATTTGTTCACACTAGCTGGGTAATAACTGGTTCATGATTCTAAATGTATACTCCAAAACGTTTGATAGAACATTTTACACATCTGAACTTAAGTTGTAATAATTCAAAGTACTGTATTTGTACTAGTCAATCTAAAATGAGTATAATTTGTTTAGAAAATGTTCACCTTTTAATATACATTACTGATACCTTAAAAAACACACACAAAGTGAGGTCCATTTATACAGTTTATTGTTAGCAAAAGATCATTTTCAATCCTGCATCTTCTCAATGGTCTCCTCTTTGTATTTGCCCTTCTCCTTTCCAACGGCGCGAGACTTGGCCTTGCGTTCTAGGATCTTCTTGCGGTCCTTGTCAAGCTTTAGCCTGGTGATAACCACCTGCAGACAAAGATAAAAACAGACGCTGGTAAACATAATTCTCTGAGTTGAACCAATCAAAACAATTTGGCACTGAACTGACACAGCTTCTTTTCTGTGAATGCTCATTCTGCTCAGGTCCAGGCAAAACAAACGCGGACAAAAACATTTTTAGCTAGGATGTAAGATGGCTTAGGTTTATGCAAAGTTATACGTTTTATTTAAAAGGAAAAAAGTAGCACATTAATCCAAATTACCGTATGTTTGAACAAATTCAGTCCGTTGTCAAACAGTTTTCACTTATTTAGGCATATATTTACCCAGACTGTTTTGTACATTCTTTCTTTCAACAAACATTTAAGCTGCAGGAATTTAAAACTGACATTTATATGTTTATGTGTCTAAAACTCAGTCTCAGCTAACCAGGGATTCCTCAAATATGGCTGAAAAACATTGAACATAAAAAAGGACGAGCTTTCCGTAAAATTCCTGACAAAAATCTACTTTTAACATTTTGTAAAAAAAAAAACATTTAAAATTAAACCCAACCCTAAAACCAAGTTAGAAATTGGTGACATAAAATCTGTCAAACAATTCACCAAAAACAAAATACAGGTTACCTTATTTTTACAGACTAGCAAAATGCATTTATTATTAAAGATTGATCTGAAGGGAGTAAAAACAATATGTTTAGGATCAAAAAGCTCAGCATGATTTCTGGCAATAGTTATCTTAGACCCTGTTAACCATGGAATATTTGTCATTACTTATATAAAGCTGCTGATCAACACAGCATTGTTCTGTACATTTACACGTTTATATTTCATTTAAAAATATATCATATTTAAGTCAGATCCAGGGATGATGTGCTTGCTGATACCTGTGAGTTCAAGAAAAAAAAAAAAAAAAAAATTTAATCTAAAAAAGGGGCATTTTTGCAGAAACCCTAATTTNGGATCACACTCTTAAGCCTCCCTGGTAAGGTCTATTCAGGGGTTCTGGAGAGGAGGGTCCGTCGGATAGTCGAACCTCGGATTCAGGAGGAGCAGTGTGGTTTTCGTGCTGGTCGTGGAACACTGGACCAGCTCTACACCCTCAACAGGGTCCTGGAGGGCGCGTGGGAGTTTGCCCAACCAGTTTACATGTGCTTTGTGGACTTGGAAAAGGCATTCGACCGCGTCCCTCGGGGGGTTCTGTGGGGGGTACTCCGGGAGTATGGGGTACCAGGCCCATTGATATGGGCTGTTAGGTCCCTGTACGACCGGTGTCAGAGCTTGGTCCGCATTGCCGGCAGTAAGTCAGGCTCGTTTCCAGTGAGAGTTGGACTCCGCCAAGGTTGCCCTTTGTCACCGATTCTGTTCATAACTTTTATGGACAGAATTTCTAGGCGCAGCCAAGGTGTTGAGAGGATCCATTTTGGTGGCCTTAGAATCGCTTCTCTGTTTTTTGCAGATGATGTGGTCCTATTGGCTTCATCAGATCGTGATCTACAGCTTTCGCTGGAGCGGTTTGCAGCCGAGTGTGATGCGGCCGGGATGAGGATCAGTTCCTCCAAATCCGAGGCCATGGTCTTGAGCCGGAAAAGGGTAGCATGCCCTCTCCGGGTCGGGGAGGAGGTCCTGCCCCAAGTGGAGGAGTTTAAGTATCTCGGGGTCTTGTTCACAATGAGGGAAAACTGGAGCGTGAGATCGATAGGCGGATAGGTGCAGCATCCGCAGTGAAGCGGGCGCTGTACCGGTCTGTCGTGGTGAAGAGAGAGCTGAGTCGAAAGGCAAAGCTCTCAATTTACCGATCGATCTACGTTCCCACCCTCATCTATGGTCATGAGCTTTGGGTTGTGACCGAAAGAACGAGATCTCGGATACAAGCGGCTGAAATGAGTTTTCTCCGCAGGGTGTCTGGACTCTCCCTTAGAGATAGGGTGAGAAGCTCAGTCATCCGGGAGGGACTCGGAGTAGAGCCGCTGCTTCTCCACATCGAGAGGAGCCAGTTGAGGTGGCTCGGGCATCTGGTTAGGATGCCTCCTGGACGCCTCCCTGGGGAGGTGTTCCGGGCATGTCCCACCGGGAGGAGGCCCAGAGGAAGACCCAGGACACGCTGGAGGGACTATGTTTCTCGGCTGGCCTGGGAACGCCTTGGGATTCCCCCAGAGGAGCTGCTCCATGTGGCTGGGGAGAGGGAAGTCTGGGCCTCCCTACTTAGGCTGCTACCCCCGCGACCCGACCCCGGATAAGCGGACGAAAATGGATGGATGGATGTTATATGCTGTGTTATTCTTTAAATGTGAAGCATGACTGTGTTACTTGATCAAATGAAAGTGTCTAATAAGTGTAAAGTTGAATAATGTGTCAGAATGACCTGTTCAGTTTGTTTAGAAATTAGGAAAACAGTTTGATCAGATATTCACTTCACTGGAGACTATCTGTCTGTCTTTTCCTAAACATTCTCTCTGTTCTGGCTGTAACCTTGAATCTTGATAACAACAAGTGAACTGCTCGACTGGTTCTTTTGGACCAATCGGGGAGGGACAAGTCCTCTCATCTCAGATCTTCTACTAAGGTTCTAAGCTTTGCTGAAACGAGCGGAGTCTGCTGGAGTCTGCTGGAGTAAGCCTCAAACATGAGGTCTCCCCAAAGAACTGAATGAACGTCAGTCACACGCTAAGGACACGTCATTCAGTTAAATACTAATAACATGTTTGTTATCAGTCCACTTCGAACTGGCTACCAGCTCTCAAGATTCACCGATGGGTCTGGAGGTCTGGTTCTGATCCAGTTCTGGACCGATCCAATGGGTTCTGTGCAGGTCTCTGCACTCACTGAGTGCCAAAGTCACTGTAATAATGCAAAACTTTTTTTCAATCAGATCAAAACTTTCCCTCAGCAGAAGGAAACGGGGCTTCTGGCCGGCGCCCTGTTAGCTTCTGGGAAATGTGATCATTATGAGTGGGCATACAGTGTAGGCAGGGCCTAATTTGAGCCAAATCATACCGGAACAGAGTCTGGGAACCCTCTTATTTTGACAGGGTGCTTCCACTAACTGTTTGCTTGGATCCGGCTTGGATCCAGTAACTCTCAGGCTCACTAATACCAAAGTTATAGACAAATATGACTGCCTTGAATTAATAAGACTTACTGTATATTGAATGTGTAAAGTGAAAATAATTACATGAGCACTCATTTTAAACCCAACAGCATACGAGCTGTCTCTTCAAGTGACAAATTTCAGCATTTACCTATAAGGAAATCTTTGCCCTTAACTGATGAGCAGACAGTCATGCATGGGCAGGAGCCCACAGGCTGCTGAAGGTTTCACATGCAGAGTTGGACAATAACGAGTAGAGACAGAGTCGGGCTCAAGAATGAGCCTGACTCAAGCCCAACTTGATGGAATTATCTAGTAAAGCTATAAAGTAAGGGAAGTGGGGGCTGAGAGAAGCGGAGTGTTTACAAATAGGTAAACATAAATGTTGAACAACCCGTTAAAATACACCAAAATGCAAGAAATTGCAACTACTTTATTGTTTTTTTCTGGGGGAAGACACCCAGAGTCCCCCTACCCCCACTCACCAGCCCACCTGCTATCTGAATAATATTAAAGTTAAAAAGCCATGCATCCTGTACAATAAAGAAAATTTTTAATGTGCGTTGAAAATACTGCGATATAGCGAGTCCGCGAAAGTCAAACCGCGAAGTAGCGAGGGACTTCTTACTGTATCCTTGTTTTTATTTTTTCTCCTTGTTCTTTATTGGTTTGTTTAGGTGATTTTATACACACTGAGTACCATGGGTTTGTTTTGACTGCATCATATTGTGCTTTTATCACAAAATATCCACTATAGCAGGTAGGTAAAATAGAATAAGTACACATACAAATATAAAATACAGGCTTCCCTACAAACACCATATCTGTGTCTATAAATCTTGAGTCCACCTTTTGTTCAGTATCTCAAAGTCGGACATCCAGATACATGGTTTCAATGAATACACTGTACAAGGAGCTTGACATATTGGTCTGGGAGAAATTGACACAATAGTGAGACAATGTTGTGTGAATGATTGCATGTCTAACAAGAAGAAACATTAAAATAGAACATATTAAATGTTTCCATCTGCAAGAAAGAGAAGGGAAAAATGGAAAGCTGCTGTAGGCACACTTTGTTCACTACGTATCATGCATGCATACAATATTTTGGCACATTTTAATCAGTGGTTTTTTTAACTGTAGTATAAATGGCAGCTGTGGCTGAGTGGTTACAGCAGTCATTCTCCAATGTGAGAGTTGGGGGTTCGATTCCACCAGCAGTTACATGCCAAAGTGTCCCTGGGCAAGACACGGAACCCCTCATTGCCTATTGGTGTATTCATTCATTCATTCATTCATTCAACCTTTATTTATACAGGCTAGCCTCGTTGAGTCACGGGGACTCATTTACAAGAGGGACCTGTCTCACTCACACCAAACAACCATCCACTCTCACACTCACACCTAGGGTCAATTTAGAGTCACCAATCAGCCTAACAAGCATGTTTTTTGGTCTGTGGGAGGAAACCGGAGTACCCGGAGGAAACCCACGCATGCACGGGGAGAACATGCAAACTCCACCCAGAAAGAATGTATGTGATAAAGCATTGGTTAATCTCTACAGATTCAGATTAGCTTTGTATAGATCTAGTAGATTTATTTTATTTATTTTTTATTTATTCATATAAATTTGTTCATTTTAAAATACAATACCAAACAATCCCATAAACGATAACATACTAAATATAAAAATGAAAGGTAGCAGAAAGAAGAAAAAAATTCTTATTACATCTGCCCCTTTTTTCAAACAATTAGTTCAAACAAAAATAATCTTCAGTAACAGAACAAAATGAATATCTAAAAAAGCTAAGTCTGGTCCTCTGGACATTCAAAAAACAAAACAAAGCAAAAAAATTGTAGAAACGTTTTGTCTTTCGTCCGAAAGACTTCCTCAACAAAATGAATAATTCTTTGTAATTTTTCTAACTCTAATACAATACACATTAAGCTACTTCATATATATATACATTTTTATTAATTCTGTTTTAATAATTTTCTTAAATGTACACATTCAACAAAAAAGTTGAAAAAAGTTGAAATCATTTTCTTAAAGGAGAAATGTAATCAAATCTGAAAAAATCGATATAACAAGAATTTCATATAGTAAACAACACACATAAACATACTTAGTATGCTTTTTTCAAGTCAGTAGCTTAAAGAAATAGTTTTTTACATTTTTCCTGCTACATGCCGAAGTGCAGTGATTTCTGTAGTACTTTTCTGGACGCACTTTTATGACACAATTAAGACCTCCTTTGCTATCTTACAATAACACTGAAGCTATAAACCCATCATTACTGTCCTCCTGTCTGTCATTTAAAATGGAAGCAGAAGACTTTTTTGAATCTGAAGGATATCACTTTAGTTTGTCAAAAACAGTTTGGTGATTTAGTGCATTAATGGGCATTTCTATCCTGGAAATACGAATAGCCGTGCGTTAGCCGCCGCATGCTAACGTTAGCATGCTAGCGCCGTATGCTAACGTTAGCATGCTAGCGCCGTATGCTAACGTGGAAGTGGGGGTGTTGAAAATGTCCTGAAACAGTTACTGTCTTCCCCAGAACATAGTAGGATCTAAAATGATTTTTAAAGATGAAGGAGCAAGTTGAAACATGCTGTCTCCCTCCTTGCTAGCAGGCTCCATTGGGAGCTGCCTGGCTAACTAACTACGGTGGCCCTACATGGCCAAAATTCTACAGCGGCCAAATGCACAGGAGCGGTAAAAATACAATATAAAATTTAAAAAAAGTTTTTAAATCGATTTTGGGGCTTTTAGAATCTATTCTGAATTGCCAGGACTAAGAATCTTGATTCTTTAAAAAATAGATTTGTTTTGCTGCATCCCTAATTGCTACACTCTGAAACCTTTTTGTCCACAACTAGATACACACACTAATATTACTGTATGAGGGACGACCGTTGCACTGCCTACGTCATATTCAGGGGACGGAGAGCAGGCAGGGGGAGGGGGGTCAAAAACACCAGATGAGAATTTTTTCACTTTGCAAAGTCTAAATTTGAGTTAGGATGACATTTTTAACTTGTGAAAATTTCTCAACAAGCTTATTTTATGCTTTTCATTAGACTACTATTAGCTTAAAAACAATTTTCATTTCTCCTTTAAATGTATACATTGACGTGGCATTTTTAACTTCACTCTCCAAACCATTCCACAATCCAATAGACCTTTTACCAGTTGACGTCATCGCGCATGCGCACTCGCATTTTTCCAGAATTTTCCGGAAGTTGGGGGGGGAAACGCGGCAATACTACTAGTGTTTTCCTTACTGCCAACGGTCGCGGTGGGGAAATATGACTTTTATTGTGTTTATAATTGTTCCAGGCAACGTAAACGAGTAAAAGAAAAAGGTGAGACTTGTTCGTTTTACAACGTCCCTCTAGGAAAGTCGAGTAAAGCGACTAAAAGAAGGAAGATGTGGCTTCAAGCGCTTCGCCGGCAGGACTTCACCCCGACACAAAGCACCAACGTGTGTAATCAGCATTTTTTATCTGGCATGGCCATTAATGGTCCAAGCTCCGTGGATTACGTTCCAACATTACATCTTGGATATGGGAAACAGACAAAACAGAGAACAACCTCCCGCAGCAGAATGCTACTGGACAGTTGCTAAGCTAGCAGCTAGCTAGTTCTACTAGACCTGGCTGTACCTCAGTCCACTGCCTGTGTTGAAGTTTCAACCTGTTTCAACCTGCGACATGCAAGGAGATTCTTCCTTCAACCCCCCTGAAGAAAGAACAGGTGAGTAAAATGTCATCAAACACTGTGCAGCTCTATAAAAATGAACAGACCACTGCACTGTTAGCCTGTTAACATTTGAACTCTTTCTGCGTTGAAAAAATATACAGTAGTAGTTTCCACAAGACAAACATGTTTTATTAACATTATTTGAGGTCTGACTTCAAAAACATTTCAGCCATTTCTCTGTTTCTGTAAGTTACTGTATTTGCACAGTTTTTCTGGGAGCATCGGTGAAATGCTGTCACAGAAAAAAAAGCAATCCTGTCATCAATGAGTATACAGTTTAACTATACATAAGACTGTTTTGTTTATTGTCAAATATGAATTAATACTTTGTTTTACTGCAGCAACTGGCCACCAACTCCTTTTCTGACAAAGGGTTTGATGTCAAGTCAGAGGTGGAAAAAGGGGAGCTATAGTCTGAACCTGCCCCATTTTCTGCATCCAGGACACAACCAGTTCACTGAGGAAGAGGTATGTATTGTACAAGGAGTGTTGTGGCCGTTTGTAGCACTAAGTGCAATACAGTAAAGTAAAAATATCTTTGTAAATACAGGTGTTTCCGGCAACGTCTTACTGGCCCGGCGGGGCACAAAGATTCGCTTGCCCGCTGGGCCAACACACATTTATGGACCTGTCAAGCCTGTCATGATCCAAATATATTTATTTTAAATAAATTCTGTCAACGTGACATCACATTGGTTGACGTTTTTGAAGGACATCATGCTAATCCAATGAAAACTCACAGCAATCCTCAGCTGGCTCAGTCATTCCCTCCCCAATTAGACCAAATTTATATACTGTATTCAAATCCATGTTTATTACAGTGATTGATTACTGAAATAGTCAACACATCCCAAAACAGACATTGGTTGTAGTACATTAAATTTAGAAATGAACACACCAACCTTTAAATATAAAGCAACTGTGCTCTAATTTGACTTTTAGTGAAGTGGAACTTTTGTTTAGTTAAATTTTTTAATCTGTTAATATACAAATGCTGTTTTAGTCACATTTTAGGATTTTGATGACTTAGCACCAGAACCCAATAAACATTAAACTGTCTAAAATCTCCAAGTTGTCAGAGAAGGCATCATTAAAAAAAATATTAGCAGGTTACTTTCTGTCCTTTAACAAGTGAAATGACAAACACATCTTCTGGTATGTGTTGTTTCTGTTTGTGACTTATATAAATAATGTATGTGCAGTGAACCATTCTTCACTGCATGACTGTTTGCTTGTATCTGCCTTAATTAAATCTGATTCTGCTTGTGAGACATTTAAAGATGTTTTGAACTTCTGGCAGGTCTCTCTAGCCCCTTTCATAATAATAATAATAATAATAATGAATTCAATTTATAACGCACTTTTCATTAATGAAAATCTCAAAGTGCTACAAGGAGCAACAGAATTAAATGACAATAAAACAAATAATAAAACAATTAAAATCAATAACAATATCAGCTAAGATCAAAAGTAGAATCATGAGGAGGTAGAGTATGCTTGGTCGAAAAGAAAGGTCTTCAAGTCGCTCTTAAAGTCAACCACAGACTGTGGGGCTCTTAGACAGTCAGGAAGAGAGTTCCACAGGCGGGGGGCAGCCACACTGAAAGCCCGGTCTCCCATGGTCCTTAATTTGGTTCTCGGAATGTGAAGGAGATTGCTGTTCTGTGACCGCAGCGAACGGGTGGATGAGTATGGAATGAGAATATCCTTCAGATAATCTGGTGAAGTTCCGTGTAAGCATTGATGTGTAATGAGAGCAGTTTTGTACTGAATTCTGTAGGCGACAGGAAGCCAATGAAGGTTATGGAGAATGGGCGTAATATGTTCAAATTTACGAACTCTCAACAAGATCCTTGCTGCACTGTTTTGAATATATTGAAGTTTCTGAAGGTTTTTGCCAGGGATTCCAATAAACAGGGAGTTGCAGTAGTCGAGCCTGGAGGAGACAAAAGCATGGACGAGCTTCTCAGCATCGGAAAAAGTTAGGGATGGGCGAAGTCTGGAGATGTTTCGAAGATGGAAGAAGCAAGTTTTAAACAGATGCTTAATGTGATTTTCAAATGTAAGATTGGAGTCCATTTTTATTCCAAGATTAGTAACAGAGGTGGAGAGGGGGATGTCTTGTCCAGAAAAGGAAAGTCTTGTTATAGGAGATGTTTGTACCTGGTGAGGGGTGCCAATCAGTATGGTCATAAGTCAGACCCGCGCAGTTCCCGCACAGACCAGTCCGGCTTTAATGCCCATCGGGTCATTCATAAGACCACAGTTGAATGCGGGTTGGTCCAGCTCAAATAAACGTGTTCAGAAAAGAAGCCGCAACGCGGCTTCAAAAGAGGCGTGGAGCACAGCTGGACTCGACCGCGACGTGGGACAGACGTCAGACTTTTACAAGTTGTCGTGTCTTTTTTAATATTTCCTCATAATAAATGTACAGCTGATGTCTGACTCCAGCCCACACGTAGCACACACACACACCTGACGTTTTGAAGACCCCACACAGAGTCGCTGCGAGAGAGAGAGAGGGGGAAAAAAGTGAAACACACACACACTCAGCGCGCTGCGCCGCTGATGGAGGGGGAAAAACAGCGAAACTAGCTTACAGTCGTATCGTGTTATTTTAAATATTTCCTCAGCAATAAATAAATGGACGTGCGTGCACACACACACAAACATGTTCACGAGACCCCAAATAGAACCTATTCAAACTCACACGCACACACACTCAGCGTGCTGCTTCAGAGAGAGAGGGGAAACAAAAGCGAAACTAGTTTATAGAGGTTTCTTGTCATTTTTAATATAAATCTGCCTGTTGACTGCGGTCGCACACTGATGGCATCTGTATTCTGAGCGCGGATCGTGCGTCTTGCATTCAGAAGTGGGTCTGCGCGGCTCAGATCCGGGGCTGATACTATCAACCGTGGCGGGTCAGAGGGGGATCAAAGGCGAGTCAATTTAATCCGCCAAACCGCGTTAGCGTGTTTTCTGAATGCTCGTTGAAGGCTTGAACACGCATAAAAGCCGGACCGACCTGTCTTATGAAAGGGGCTTCTGATGGCGTGGAGACTGGACAGGGGCCGCGGTCGTCAGCGTCATCTGCCGGAGGGTCTGGATCGAGAAACCGCAGCCAGGGGCTTTGAGCATACCTCAAAAGAAAAAAAACATGGTTTTAAAATCTAGACAAAATAAAGGAATTAAAGAAACATACAGATAAGCGTTAGTGGTTTTTAATGTTTACTACTTCACCTGCAATACAAGAATGGATCCACGCTCAAAATGTCCTTGTGAAGACCAGCCAGCAGTGATGGGCTCACTCCGGTCAGGATGTCGTGGGTCAAAACGCAGGCTGTTCAGTGTTCTCCTGGAAAACTTCTCGACGCAGATGTCATAACTTAAATGACACCAACATGAAAAATGTGGTTTATATCAAACACATATTAGCAAATCTGTTTGTAGAAGTGTTTTGTTGTTTAAAAAAAAATGTCCAAAAACTATTCCAGATCTTACAATTGTAGAAAACATTTAAAACAGTGCATATGTCATTGCATTTATTTCTTATCTAGTGCCACTAGAATTAACAATAATTAACACAATACAATAAACTACAATTGTACAATGTTGAATAGTTTTTTGACTGGAATAAGACAAAATAAGTGATATTGTATTATTCCAGTTGTTGGTGAAGTTTGACTGAAAGTCACCTTTCTGGGTATTTGTGTTATAAGCGTAATATGAAATTTCTTCAGGAACACTGATTAAACTCACTTTAAAACTTGCAGCTCATCCAAGTAGCAGGTGCAGTTCGTTTTTGGGCTGGTCCCTTCCATGTACAAGGCAACTGGGTGCAGGTTGGTTTAGAATGTATTTCCAGCATGGTTGCAGCCACCTCCTTGTCTGCAAAAACAAACACAATATACAACCATATTGTATGTGTCATGGAATTCACATGCAAAATATATTGTTTGTAATATATTTAAGATTTTCACACATTTTACGTCTAATAAAGTGTAAGCTGTATAAACAGCGTGTCAAAAGTGCAAAAGTAAATACGTTCTCAAAAATAATTAAATTTTCCCAGGAAAGCTAATAAATGTATCTCTTGGGATAGTTCTTATTTTTCACATCACAACATCACCAATTGTCTCAGGTTGTATTTAAGACATAGTTTACAGAATTCAAATAAGAAATAAGGACTCTACAAACATTTGTGTGACTGACTCAAATGTCATGTTTTTGTTTACATTCATTCATTCAACCTTTATTTAGTCAGGTAAATCTCATTGAGCCTCGAGGGCTCAGTTTTCGTCATATGTGGAGGGTCACAGTTTACATACTGTGCTATGAAGACATGGTGCTAGTTATAGCAGCTAACAGAAGATGTTAAACCTGTAACAATAACCAAATCCGTCTAAATATCAGAACTATTGGTGTGAGAAATTTAAAACATTGTGTGACTGACTCAAACGTCATGTTTTTGTTTACATACTGTGCTAATACTGACGGCTCTTATGAAGACATGGCACTAGTTATAGCAGCTAACAGAAGATGTTAAACCTGTAACAATAACCAAACCAGTCTAAATATCAGAAGTATTGGAGTGAGAAATTTAAAACATTTATTTCTGACGCTTGGATATACAGGTTGTTGACAACAACTCACCTTGCTGGACGTTCGCAAAAAGCCTGAAGGATTTCCCCATTTTCCATCAACGCACACAATCACCTCCTCTCGTATCCGCTGCACAATGTTCAGGCATTTTGACCAGTGGTTGTCAACAATTTTAAGAAAACAAGCTTCTAAATTACTACTCGCCATCAGTAAAGCTACTGGACTCCTTCCCCCCACATCCGGTTTCGAATCAGCGCGGCTTATTTCCGTCCAATCAGAACGCTCGTTTCAGGCGAGCTTTGCGTGATGACGTCAACTGGTAAAAGGTCTATTAAGGCTCGTTGGGCTCTTTGTTTGCTTGGCTCACAGTCACCTGCATGAAGGTGTAAACTGGTGTGGAGTCGACTGGGAATCAGGGCTATGCTGCTTTTAATGCACAAAGTGACATTAGGCTTGCACAAAATACACTACTTTGTCATTGTACTGAAAAGTTCCATATCTCCTGTCAGCACGAAAATATCCACTTCAAAAAGCATGGAAATAAGTCAAACTGTTTTCAGTTTGATTGAAACAGTCCCCCTGGTTTGGTTGTTAAACATTTTGACACTGTCTATTAAAAGTGTTTGACGCAAAAAGGATGTATGTGGATCAATACTAGGGTTATGTGGTTATTTTACCCTGAACGTTCAGCTAGTCACTGAGTGGCGCCATGAGCTCATAGCTAATGACTGAAGATCGATGATCAGAAACTTGCCTGTGGTTTTTTGCAGTGTTATATTGACCAAACAGTGGCTGATGGCTGCGCTGCTGACACTCCCCCTCAGGGAAAAGAGATGAGCTCTGAAATATCTTTGCTCATGTGGATTTATTTTACTTACATGGTACATTTCTTGAACAAAAAAAGTCAAGCAATTATACAAATGCTTACTGTAAACACTACAAAAAGTATAAAATTATAACACCTTTAAAGGTGTTATAATTTTATACTAATTTTTCTAAACAGCAGTTACAAAAATGACAGCTAAATCACTTTGCTGATCACATGTTTTTTTATTGCAGTGCTTTCTAAAATAACTGTCATTTTATTACAAATCTACTTATTACTTGTGATAATTCAAAACAACAACACTTCACTTGCTGTGATAATTCAAAACAACAACACTCTGCTTGCTGATGAAAACTAAACTCCAGTGCATACATTTTTTAAAGGCAGTGGTCTAGTGTGATTAAACAACCATATTTAATCATGAGTGGTTGCGGACATGCAAACTCCACCCAGAAAGGCCCCTGGATCGAGCTTTGAACCAGGGTAACCTGCTCACTAAGCGGCAGCAGCTCTACCAATTGTGCCACCGTGCTGTCTACTTTACATATGTGGGGCAATATTATAGGCAAAAACATGGGTGTGCTATGGGGTCTCCAGTTTCTTCAATTTTTGCAAACCTTTATACAGAGGAGGTAAAAAAGAGCCTTGGCATCCTTTTCAGGGACACCACCAAATCATTGGTTCAGGTCAGTGGCGACTCCTGAAATGTCCACCAGGGGGGCTATTTGTCAAAAATGAAAAAAATAAATAAATAAAAAGTCCAAGTTCAAATAGTGTTTTTTTTTTTAAATCAAATTCAGATTAATACAAGGTCAACAGACCAATTAAATGCTCAGGATGAGAAGAACCAATTTGACTCACTAAAACAACAAAGAACAAACAAAAAATATATAAATAAATAAATTGTATATAAATTATAGCAATATAAGTTCATAATATAGATAGAATCAAGCTCTTTTTTTTGTTTGAGTACCGGTTCTCTTAAATATTCCTAATTTTAAAGGTCCTTATGCACCTTAGCATATATAGCATTTCACCATATAAATGTACCTTAAATGTTTCAATGTTAATAGGAGCTACACAGTAAAATGGGCAGTGTCAAAACAACACTAAAAGAGTCAATTTTAACACTGAGCCAGGTTACATATAGTCCCGCCCTGTTAAAGTTGTGTTAAAGTTGCACTTCTCTCAGTGTTACATTTTTAGAGTTGATTTTACTCTGATTAGAGTTAAATTTAGTTATTGAGTAAAATTACACTCACAATTGTTAATATACTTTTACTCTATGAGATAAATAAAACTCAGTGTTATTTAAAAATGACACTGCTACTTTTCAAGTGTTGTTTCTAAATCATCTCCTACAATTTATTCTTAATAAGTTTAAGATCTATGTAATACCACTGTTAATTGTATTTAACTCCAAACACAGTGCCAGTGTCAAAAATGTACTCAATTATATACTGTTTTATTATGAACCTATTGTTAATATTTCTTACCGATATACAGCCAAAACTCTGCAAAAATATTTGTAGGACAAGAAAACATCATCTTCCTTGTCTTATCAATTTATTAAGCTTCATACAAAAATTAAATACAAAGGCTTCTTTGCAATTTCAGTTAAAAAAATACTTTTCTAAGACATGATGAATTTACTGGAACAACTTTAACCATTTATCCAAGTGTTTTTTTAAATCTTGTTATGTGCCATTTTTAATAAAGGACAAATATCCTTATCTGTAACAATCATACAATTGGTCAGTGATTAAGTTAAAACACCCATTTTTTTAGAGGGTCAAGTAAAATTTGTTGCCACAAATTACACCAAAGCTTTTCAAATCACAACTTTAGCTTACTGGTGACCAATCAGGAGTATGTTGCTTTTGTTACACGTAAAATACTGTAGCCCCAGTTGAAAGTAATGTAGGCATTTTTTTGTGTTTGATATGCAGAGATTAACACTGGGACTACCAGGATATTTTAATTAGTACAATATTTACCAGATGTAGCCAATAGACCTTTTACCAGTTGACGTCATCGCGCATGCGCACTCGCATTTTTCCAGAATTTTCCGGAAGCACGGGTACGTTGTCGTTAATGGCAACGGTCGCGATGGAGAAATAAGACTTTTATTGTGTTTATAATTGTTCCAGGCAACTTCAACGAGTAAAAGAAGAAGGTGAGACTTGTTCGTTTTACAACGTCCCTCTGGGAAAGTCGAGTAGAGCGACTAAAAGAAGGAAGATGTGGAGCAAACCAGTACCACCGCCGGCCGGTACAGGCAGGATTTCACCCCGGCACGAAGCATCAACGTGTGTGCGTTTTTTATCTGGCATGGACATTAATGATCCAAGCTCCGTGGATTACGTTCCTACATTACATCTTGGATATGGGAAACAGACAGGGCGGAGAACGATCTCCCGCAGCGGAATGCTACTGGACAGCTGCTAAGCTAGCAGCAGCTAGCTAGTTCGACGAGACCGCGTTGTTCTTCGGTCTCCGCTGCGTGTGTTGGGGTTTCTGCCTGTTTCGACCTGCGACATGCAAGGAGATTCTTCCTTCGGCCCCACTGAAGAGCAGGTGAGTGGAATGTCAAAACGTTTGATAAGCCAACCGTTAACCGAATCTTCTAAAATCATTAAGCTACCAGTAAATGCATGATTTTTTGAGCCGGGACTTAGTGGCTCCTGGCTGGGTGAAGGTTCAGGCAGCCCCGCGCGCACGGTTCATCTGTAGCCAGGACTTAGTGGCTCCTAGCT
>JBBPBX010005345.1:0-10177 GCA_038048925.1 Garcialebias charrua
TTCCTATAACAAAGTAGACCTGCAGAAAGAAATTACTAATAAAATATTTTACATATAGATAGTTGTATGTTCTATGTAGAGGTTTTCCTAAGCTTTGATAGTATATCTCACAATTTTGTAATTTATCATTGTTTATTTAACTCTGAAAGCTATGTGACTTTGTTAATATTCTGTCCTAAAATGCGGTTAGATGTGCCCCTTTTTTTTTTTGAGCACCTGCCCCTTTAGTGGTCTCTGCACGTCCCTGCCAGGAACATCCGAGGTCGCCAAGCCGTTGGTCTGCGTTTTAGCATGTTAGCTCGGGGTCCCACGAACATCCGAGGCCGCCAAGCCGTTCGTCCGCATTTTAGCATGTTAGCTCGGGGTCCCACGAACATCCGAGGCCGCCAAGCCGTTCGTCCGCATTTTAGCATGTTAGCTCGGTGTCCCAGGAACATCCGAGGTCGCCAAGCCGTTGGTCTGCGTTTTAGTGTGTTAGCTCGGTGTCCCAGCAACATCCGAGGGCGTGAGGACGTTCCTCCGCCTGAGATGTCCACAGAGTTCACCGGGCATTTCCAGCTCATGTATCCGATCGAGGCAACCTCTGATCGGACACACAGTCCTTCCAAAGCCGGCTGTCGAGGCCGGAGCTAACCGAAGCTAACCGAAAACTGGCGGACACTGCCGAAAACTGGCGGACACTGCCGAAAACTGTCGGACAGTGCCGGAAACTGCGTAAATTGGCTTCT
Source organism: Garcialebias charrua (assembly GCA_038048925.1). Classification (NCBI taxonomy): domain Eukaryota; kingdom Metazoa; phylum Chordata; class Actinopteri; order Cyprinodontiformes; family Rivulidae; genus Garcialebias; species Garcialebias charrua. The sequence continues at coordinate 729 of JBBPBX010005345.1, forward strand.
AAATAATAATAATAATACTTTATTTATAAAGCCATTTAAAACAACCACAGCTGCAACAAAGTGCTGTACACATAAAATCAAGAACATTTAAACACATAAAATAAGATTTTTCCCCCAAAAAAAACGTTTTAATGAGATGTGTGACGTGACCCCGAAATGTCGTAAGTCGAGGACTACCTGTAGATGCAAAATGTATGGAAGAAAAATTGATCATAATAGAGTGGAAGCTTCATAAACATTCACACAGTAAAAAGTATAATATCAAATGAAATACAATACAGACATTGTTGACTCTTTTTGCTGCAATTATTGATTTAATAGTACAATAATTTGGCTTTATGATCCAGCCTATGTTGGATGTTTTACACTTGGTGTCTAGTGTATTTTACATTTCCGTCTTGTATGATGCATTTTTCCTAAATTGCACCTAAAAGCTTAGATAGAATAAAAAAACTATTGGTTGTTTGAAGATACCACTGCAGTAACAAAAAGTTAGGAATTTTCTTCATGACTGCTGACAGAAGGGATTTAGTCAAAATGATGGGTGGTAGTTTATCATCCTCGCACCACCTCTTTGAAAAGTTTTTGAAGTTTTTGAAGGAGTGAACATCAGAGCTGCTGGGAACACAAAATTACACGTGAACTGTTTGTTTGTGATCCCGCAGAAATGATATCTCTGATGCTCTTAAAGTGAGATTCAGGATGGGTCTTTTTCTTTCATCGCTCTCAGTATTCTCCCTGCTCTGTGCATTTTAGTACATTTCTAACTTTCTTCTCACGCCAGGCTTTAGTCATTCTGCAGTACTCTGTTAGACATGTGACATTTTGAAACAAAGCTATGTTGAAGAGTGGATGAAACTTGTAGTTGTCGTTTTCTGGCTGGAACATTTCCCACGAGCCTCCTATGAGATGATGCACCACCCAACTTTCAGTTTTATATCTGGTTTTGGAAGGTCCAGGGCTGTAAATGGTAAAAATATGTTTGTAGAAAGTTACTTTAATGCGGTTTTATTATACAATATGCTGAAAACTTAAACCATGGTGCTCAACAAATGAGCTGAAATGTATTTTCTCATCTAATCGCTTGCCCTTGTGATGATACAGATGACTTCATTCTGCTCTCGTCTGACTGTGGAACTGATAACAAGCTTTCTTTGTGAAGCATTTCTTTTGTGTTTGATTTTTACATTAATGTGGTCGTCATGGACAACCGCTTATGATGCCCCACTTTACAGTGTCTGCTACAAGATGTTAACAATGATAGCGCCCGCGTACAGTGGACCAAGGTTAGTGGGGATTCTGGGATGATATATAATAAAAAATTTAAAACAAGTAGAGGTTTGTCTTTCAATGCGAAGGTTTGTGTGTGTTAACAAAATACCTCATGGACCTCTGGAAAAAAATTATATTAAAACCTGCTAAATAACTGTTTAATGAACCTCTATCTGATTAACTTTTGGAGTTAAGTGAATTCATGATGGCTGCCACAGTCGAGACATACAGGTGGTCCCCGACTTACGACTGCCTCGACTTACGATGTTCCGAACTTACGAAGGTGCTTACGAACACTACTGTTGTACAGTAAATACAGCACTGGTATGTGTTTTGGATGAAACTGTGTTAGCTAACCATTTGTAAATAAAGTTCTGTGCATGTTTATGAACCAGTATGTACGTTTGTTCAGTCTCATGTTGATAAACGGGTGTGCGGCGCAGCGTTAGCATACATTTTCCGACTTACGACCAAAAATCCGGACTTACGAACCTTTATAAGGGGGACACAATTAAATAACGCGTTCCGACTTACGAATTTTCGAGTTACGAACGGTGCGTAGGAACGGAACTCGTTCGTAAGTCGGGGACCACCTGTATTTGTTCATATCTTCTTTACAATGATCCGGCTTTCCTTCTTGTTCGTCAAGTAGTATTTTGTACATTTCAGGGGATTTGCTTCCACTTAAAGTTTCAGTTTATAGATATACTTTTTTATACTTTTTATACTACTATGCAAAAACTCAGGACAGTATTACACTTTTATTATTTAATTTTATGCTTATGTTCATTGGGTGTTTTAGGGGTGTTTGGTGTTTCAGTGTTGGTGTAAATTTTCATACTTTTATACTATTATGAAAAAACTCAGGACAGTGTTACACTTTTACTATTTTATGCTTATGTTTATTAAATGTTTTAGTGTTTAGTGTTTAGATGGTTACTGTTGCACCGAGGGACTGAGAGAAACGCAATTTCAATCCTGTGTATGTCCTGTACATATTGCAGTTCTGACAATAAAGTTGACTTTGACTTTGACTTTGACTTTGCACCTGAGTTTTTGTAATTCCTGGCCTGCAGCATGTTTGTTCATAAAATAGTATTTTTGTAATTTTATTTACCTGCTTCAGCTTTGACTCTGCCTTTTTTTAAGGCCTTCATTGCTCTGCACTACAAAAAAATGGCTATACCTCTGTCAGTTTTACAGATGAGCTGTTGTGTGGTAGTGGAGTCATTCACAAAATATATTTTGGGCGCAAATGGATTCATAGGGATTTCAGTTTAATAATTTATTATTAACCTTTTGGAGTCAACTCTGTAAGCAAAATAACTCTGGATGAACTAGACAACTTGTAGTGAAACTTTCTGGAAATAATGATTTCATGTAATCTACAAATGCCTTTTTTTGGCCATCTAATTCAACATGGCAACTACAGCCACCAACTTGAGAAAAGACAAAAATGTCTAAAACTTGGGTCAGTTTTACAAATCCATCCATCCATCCATTTTCTTCCGCTTATCCGGGGTCGGGTCGCGGGGGTAGCAGCCTAAGTAGGGAGGCCCAGACTTCCCTCTCCCCAGCCACTTGGAGCAGCTCCTCTGGGGGAATCCCAAGGCGTTCCCAGGCCAGCCGAGAAACATAGTCCCTCCAGCGTATCCTGGGTCTTCCTCTGGGTCTCCTCCCGGTGGGACATGCCCGGAACACCTCACCAGGGAGGCGTCCAGGAGGCATCCTAACCAGATGCCCGAGCCACCTCAACTGGCTCCTCTCGATGTGGAGAAGCAGCGGCTCTACTCCGAGTCCCTCCCGGATGACTGAGCTTCTCACCCTATCTCTAAGGGAGAGTCCAGCCACCCTGCGGAGAAAACTCATTTCAGCCGCTTGTATCCGAGATCTTGTTCTTTCGGTCATAACCCAAAGCTCATGACCATAGATGAGGGTGGGAACGTAGATCGATCGGTAAATTGAGAGCTTTGCCTTTTGACTCAGCTCTCTCTTCACCACGACAGACCGGTACAGCGCCCGCTTCACTGCGGACGCTGCACCTATCCGCCTATCGATCTCACGCTCCAGTTTTCCCTCATTCGTGAACAAGATCCCGAGATACTTAAACTCCTCCACTTGGGGAAGGACCTCCTCCCCGACCCGGAGAGGGCACGCTACCCTTTTCCGGCTCAAGACCATGGCCTCGGATTTGGAGGAACTGATCCTCATCCCGGCCGCATCACATTCAGCTGCAAACCGCTCCAGCGAAAGCTGTAGATCACGAGCTGATGAAGCCAATAGGACCACATCATCTGCAAAAAACAGAGAAGCGATTCTAAGGCCACCAAAACGGATCCTCTCAACACCTTGGCTGCGCCTAGAAATTCTGTCCATAAAAGTTATAAACAGAATCGGTGACAAAGGGCAACCTTGGCGGAGTCCAACTCTCACCGGAAACGAGCCTGACTTACTGCCAGCAATGCGGACCAAGCTCTGACACCGGTCGTACAGGGACCTAACAGCCCATATCAAAGGGCCTGGTACCCCATACTCCCGGAGTACCCGCCACAGAACCCCCCGAGGGACGCGGTCGAATGCCTTTTCCAAGTCTACAAAGCACATGTAAACTGGTTGGGCAAACTCCCACGCACCCTCCAGGACCCTGTTGAGGGTGTAGAGCTGGTCTAGTGTTCCACGACCAGGACGAAAACCACACTGCTCCTCCTGAATCCGAGGTTCGACTATCCGACGGACCCTCCTCTCCAGAACCCCTGAATTTTTACAAATATTGTTGCAAAATTTGGTGTGGTAGTTTGTTCACAACACAAAATGAAAGTGATTTGTGCAAATTATTTTCTTAAATGTGTGTTATAACTGAGTTAACCTTGTTGGCCTGTGACTGCATCAGGTAATCAACATTAGCCAAAATATTGATTAAAACTCAGTCAATTTTATAGATATTCACCTAAAATTGGATATGAAAGCAGGAAAACATGCTGTGTGACATCTCGCAACATTAAACATTATTTTCAAGGCCACAATGGGTCCAATTCTGTTTTTAACATAAGATGATGAAAGGCTAAAACTTTGTCCTTAGAGGTTGTGGATAGAGTTGCATTTGGTCCAAATAAATCCAACTCGGCTCCAACCCGTAGCCTTTCCGAACCCCACCCGACCTGATGAATTAACAATAATTACAGGTCTAAACCTGAAAAAAATAAAATAAAGCTTTGACTGCTTATATAGTTATTAACGGTCGGCGGACGTGCACGGCTGAGGAAAGGGCAGAAGATCCGAGCTGAGGGGGTGTTTGTCCTTTTATGGCCATCAAAGTGCATTAAATCCCTGCTTCTGCCTGCATTCTGCATTATTCAGACACGGACCCTGCTCTGACATGTCTTCTATGGGATCTCATTCAACTTTTATTTATACAGGTTAATCCATATGTGTCAAACTTAAGGCCCCGGGGTCAAATGTGGCCCTCGAATGATATCTTATTTGGCCCCCAAGATGATATGTGAAACGTAAAATACTTATGTCTCTTGGTTTTTTTCTGTAATCGTTGATTATGATGTAGAAAGCACAACAAGGAACATCAAATGAGACCAATCAAACTCTTGTTGAGGAACCTGTGACCAAAATGTTGGGTATTCAACTTGAGTTGAAGTAGTTTCTGAAGCTGGCCCTTAGTCTGAAAATATTTTAATTTTGTCCCCCTTTGTAAGCGGGTTTGACACCACTGGGTTAATCCCATTGAGCCTCGGGGGCTCATTTACAAGAGAGACCTGATTTTAACAAAGAGTGATGACAACAGTGGACAACAAAGACAATCATAGACAATCATAAAGGATGCGTACAAGTTGATATATTTTTTAAATAAATGGAAATAAAAGGGTGTTTAATAAAAACGGATTGTAGTGTGGTGTAGAAAACTAAAAACAAGAACATGACTGTGTTGGATTTTGCCAGGAACTTAGCAGATGTTTGAAGCCACTTAGAGAGGTCACCTGTTTGGGCATGCACGTCCGCTGAGTGCAGCGGCTGAATGAACGTCCATTTGGGCGATAGATCGCTTCCTGGAAGTACCGGTAATCCCATCTGAAGTTTAACTGCACTTCATTTTACCTTTTTCAAGGCCGGTCAGTTCGCGGTCAAATGGTCCTGTGCGGCTGGTGATTGTATGGCAAGCCAAGTTGCCATATACTTGGATATGCCCGACAAAAGCCCGACACTGACCCGGCCCACCCATCCAGCACATTATCATAGCCCAGCCCACCCTGAATCCGGGTCGAGCCGGGCTTCAGCCTCAGACCTGGGTTAGAAATAACAGCTCGAGTTATGGGTGATGTACTTTCTTTAAAAGAATGCTTGGCCTTTGATTTTAATCTATATTCTTTGGAAATCATCAGCCTGCAGAAATATATGAGCTTGGAATACAAAGCCTTCAGCAAGATGATGGTTTGACTGAAGCATATTTCTAAAATAGTTAAAGCTGGGGTATGTAAGATTGTAATGTAGTCTGTAACTTTTCAAACAATATATATTTTAACATATTTCTTCACTCTGTCACTAGATTGATGTTAGAGAGGTAATCTCTGAAAAAACTTAAAAAAAATATTGTCCCCTTGCTTCTCCAGGTGGTAAATAAGCATTTCTAAAAAGAAAAAGTGACCCGCCATTTTCCAGCCAATAAAAACAAAGTTTGTAACCAGCCAATAAAAACCGAGCTTGAATTTGAATCAGCCAATAAAAACAGAGCTTGAATTCAAATTTCAACAGACCACAAGGGGGCAGAGCCATATATGGCTCTGAGGGGGAGGGATCAGAATGCTTTGCTTGTTGAAATTTTTTCTAAGTGCTGATGTTCTACAGAAACTGCAGACTGAACCTTTAAGAGAAGAAAGCCATCAATATTATTTCTTTACTGTGGTTCAGATGGGGTACAAGTTTAGAATACTTCTTATTTGAAAAAAACAAAGACCAGACTGTGATGAAAACCTCCAAGTCTGAGCAAAATATAAATGTCCAATCACATGTAAGGGAAGGGAAAGTGCATTAAAAGTAGCAAGATAATGTAAAAGACAAGAAGATCTGATACTCTGCTGCAATCCTAAACATTTTAGACCCCAAACATATTAACAGTTTTAATTATTTATTTTGGAGCAAATGATCTTGACATCACTAGATCAAAATTCCCACTGGCTACATTTATCCTGAAAATTTTACTCACTCTAAAGCAACTTTGATTATCATATTGCTGAATAAATGTAATATAGCACAATAAAGATATTTCAATTTTCGTTTGTCTTTCCTAAGAGACCCATTTTCCAGCTGTATGTGGATCGATTAAATGGGCCAGTAGTCACATTTGCATGTGTGGATGTATTGCTCCTCTCGTTAGTGGAAACCCGCTCTGCCCAACAGGAACAATCAACCTTCTTACTTGTCAACCCGAGACACTTTAGTGTCTTTCTTGATAAAATTTACAGCATCTCTCCCGTAAGGAGAAAAGCACATAGCCGTTCCATCACAGAAGAGTGATGCCCTTGTGTGATTATACACAGTGATCACAGTTTAACCACCCAGCGTTTATGTGTTTAGACACCGGCGTGCTGTGGAGAAACACCTTAAATCAGGATTTGTTGGGTTCTATACTCTGCAGGTAACGTCGTCACAATGTGGCTGCTAGACTCAGGGACTCTCAGCTTGTTTGTATGTGTGGTTACTCCATACTATGGACTTTATTGCAATTTTTTTTCTCGTAAATTTACCAACATTTATAAAATTACCATGATTTTAAAACAGGATAGCTAACTTTTAGAAATGCAGTCCTTAGTTTGAGTCTAAATGGAAATGAATCCAGTATGGTGCACATGTTTGTGAATATACAGTTACAGCAGAGAATAATATTTGAATCTGCAGGAATGTTTTACATCAATTACAAATATAGATTATTCTGACACTGATAAATATGTTGCTACCCTATTCAGCTCTTTGAAATAATTTGGTTAAAAGCAATAGTCTAATGTACAATGGTGTGCCTCTTAGGATGCCAGAGTAAACAAAAAACTTGAAAATGCATTTTTTTATTTTACACAGATTAGTACACAAAAATTAGATGGTCCCTTTAAAGATACTGATAACCGTTCCAGTATAGTTGTGTTTTAGACTGTTTGACATTAAATAGGAGTTGTCTTCAAGCTTTTCATCAGACATTTAGCCTATTTAGATAGAACATACAAGGCGGGGTGGTGGTACAGAGGTTAGAATCAGAAGGGCGCCAGTTCAACTCCACGGAGCGACAACATCAAAATGTTGGCGGGAAAGGTGAGTACCCATTTGCTCATTTGCCCCACCTTTGAACAAGGCCCTTTACTCCCACCATCTGTTCCCCAGGGTGCCCTAGATGTCAGCTCTCTGCTCCACACAGAGGGCTGTGGCAGCTCTGTAGTCTGTGGTTGCGTCACGAAGGGCATCAGGCATAAAAACAATTGCCAAGTCTCCATGCATGCGCACTAGTTTGCTGTGGCGACCCCTGAAGAAGGGAGCAGCCGAAAGAAGAAAAAGTAGAACAAACCAAAGTGTAGTTTGATAATGCTGTGGGCAACACGCTGAACATCAAACAGAAAGAAAAGATCTGCATGAAGAGTTCAGAAAAAGGACCATACCGTAGATGTTATTGTTGAAGGTAAAAGGCCACAAGACCATCTCCAAGCAGATTCATAATCCTGTCACCACAGTTGCCAGTGTGATAAAAAATACACTGCCTGGCCAAAAAAAAAAAGTTATCACCTGGCTTTAACTAAGCAAATAGGTACAAGCCTCCAATTGGATAATTACTACATGGATTATTAAGTTTCAGCTGAATGATTGTGATTGGTGATCACTTAAACGTTCGGTGAAATCAAATAGAAGAGAAACAACATTAGCACTCAGGGCTATGTTTAATAGTGAAAGTAAGAGCATTTCCACTCGCACAATGTGAAGGGAACTCAAGGAGTTGGGACTGAACAGCTGTGTAGCCTTAAGAGAACCACTAATCAGTGAGGCTAACTGGGAAAAAGGCTTCAATTGGTCTAGGGAGCATAAAGATTGGACTCTGGAGCAATGGAAGAGGATCATGTGGTCTGATGAGTCCAGGTTTACCCTGTTCCAGAGTGATGGGTGCATCAGAGTAAAAAGAGAGGCAGGTGAAGTGATGCACCCATCATGTCTAGTGTCTAGTCATCAATGCAAGATCTTGGTGAAAAATGAATGCAACACTGGATGGAAATAGATCTTGTGACACTGCAGAAGTTTACTGAAACAATGTCATAGAGAATGCAGGTCGTAATTAAAGCTAAGGTGGTCCAATGAAATATTAGTGTGTGACCTGGTTTTTTTTTTGGGTGGCAACTTTTTTTTTGGTCCAGGCAGTGTACAAGGTTTGGGACTGCAACAAAGCTTCCAGTATATGGACGCAAGAGGAAATGCAACCCCATGTTGACAATACTGATGATGAGGATGGTAAAGGATAAATAAATCAATAAAACCACTAAAAACTACTCGAGTTATCTCCAAGAACGTTTCGATTGCACCATCTGCCACAGAATGGGCTCCATAAGACGACCCAGGAGGCTCCACTGTTGTCAGCAAACACACAAAAAAAGGAATTTGCAAAATGCACTTTAATAAGCCCTAAAGTTTTATAGACTGATGAAGCAAAACCATCACATTTTTATTTTATTTTATTATTATTGTGGAAGGGTACCAACAAATTTATCTGGATATCTAAGTTGACTCTAATTTTACAATAAGTTAGATTTCTAAAATACAAATTATTAGAGAGTTCACACACTTCATACAAACACATTTATTCATTCTTTAAAAAAACATTCTACTTGAAGATGAAGCTAAAAAGAGATGGAGTCCATGTGCTGTTCTGTTTAATTCTGACAATGATGAGGTGCACTAAGCTAGGATTATTTGTGAGCTTATCACTGTGATTCACCAAGCTACATATTTCCTGGATGTGGTTTAGCAGCTATTCACGTGCTTGTCTGAGTTGACTCAGAAATAGGAATCATATTTATTTTCTTCATATCGGATTATTTTATGTCTCCTGAAAGCTTTGTATCTACCCTAATAGATGTGTTTTCTTTTGAATTTGTAGGGCTTTTATTTGGTATTGTGCTTATGATGGTGAATTTTCAATT
>JBBPBX010005345.1:24993-44014 GCA_038048925.1 Garcialebias charrua
TAGCATTCTTACTTGGCAGATTTTCACCTATCGCAGAGGTGTCTGCAATGTAACCCCTGCGATAAGTCGGGGACTACTGTACAACACCAAATGTTAGCACGGGTCCAGTACAATTAACTGAGGTGAATCCTTTTTTTTTGTGTTGGCTAATGCTGCTCACCTATGGCAGCCATATTTACTGGGGTTGATTTCAAAAGTTATATCAGTTATAGGTTTAAGCCTAATGAATACTTTCAGAGAGTTTCATTAATATCTGTCCTGTGGTTTATGACATTTTTAGCAGCAGGTGAAAAACATCAGCTTAAAAAAAAAAATTTGTATATGACCCCAAACTCAACGTTTTCCTGATCCGTGAAGGAAAGTTTGACTGAAGTTGATGTAGTTGTTTCCTTATGCCTTCAGCCTCTGGCTCACTTTATCTGCCGTACCAGTTTTTGTAAATGAACTGCTGTTGCCTCATTAGAGTCTGGCCTGTTTTATCACCCAGTAAACTGTTGAAACCCAACAGAGTGGGCTGTTATTTTTCATATGCTAAAGCTAAGCGCCTCGCTCCTCTGGGGTTTAATTATTCTGTGTTGAAGTGAATTAGAATTAATGAAACACTTTGTAATACTTCAGGACACAAGCTGCAAATACCCTGTCCCACTTTTTATCTTTGCAGATTTATCATGCGCACTGTTGGCTGTTGTACACAAGTTTATTAAGCTTTTCATTACTGTCACTGCAAAACGTCTTTATGTTCTCAGGCTTGTTTCAAAACCACTCGGGAAAGACGCCGTTAGAGCTTAGTTTAATTTCCTGCTTAATTTGACCTTGTTTTCTGTTTTACAATTGTGCTTTTCATGATTTGGTTCTCTTTATTAGTTAAAGAGGGATTCACATGCAAGACTCCAGCCATAGCCGACATTGTGATTCTGGTGGATGGTTCTTGGAGTATCGGCCGCATCAACTTCAGACTGGTTCGAACCTTCCTGGAAAACCTTGTCCGGGCCTTCTCTGTGGAGTTCGACAGGACAAGGATAGGTGAGGATGTGGTGGACTCTTGCACTAGTTTAAGCATATTACCTGAAGATTTCTGGAAACAATTGTTATTTTTATGCAGGTCTGGCTCAGTACAGTGGAGACCCCAGGATCGAGTGGCATCTAAAGACTCACACCACCAAAGAGGCTGTGATGGATGCGGTGAAAAACCTGCCGTATAAAGGAGGAAACACACTAACAGGTGCAGTACCGGACTATAAACAACAAGAGACGATTTATCTTCCAGTCAGTGGAGTCCGGCATACACATCACAACGAACAGATGATACTTAGAGTGCTACCTTAAATTTAGCCTGTTTGCCAGTATGATTTGTTGCGTTCATCTCGGGACAGGTAATTTCATGCTGGTAGTTATGGATTTATAACTTGACTAACTATCTCACTGGATCTGATTAGACCAGAGGTAGCCAATACATTTCTCTGTTTTTCCTTTAGGGCTATGTTTAATTATGTGGCATGAAGCAACTGATCGCTTTTTACCCACCTTATTTCCAAAGTTTTGCAGACAGAGAAAGGGCTCCGCTGTTTATAGCATGTAGCTCTTATTGCTTATTGATTTATGATTCTATCTAATAAAAAAGGTAGCATTAAAGGAAAATGCCAAAAGCTTTTGAAACTTTTATCTAAGGATGTGAAGTTTTGGGTATAGTTTGCAACCTTGAACGAGTGTCTTTTTAAATTTGACCCCTTTGATACGTTAAAACTCTTTGAATGCCAAAAGTAAGTGTAGACAAATACAGGGGGTCCCCGACTTACGAACGAGTTCCGTTCCTACACCCGTTTGTAACACGAAAATAGACGTAAGTCGAAAAATACATCCAAACGGCACCTCATACGTCCAAACGGCCCCTCATACATACAGTACTGTATTTTTACCAAGCACTTCGCCTATCCTAACACAGTACCCTACATAATTATCAAAAAACACATACATTCAGAGCCATAATGAAGGGGAAAAAAGAATTAATTTCTTACTGGGAGCTGGTGAGCTTCCTGCAGCTTCACGCGGTCCACAGCGTTTACAGCAACGCCTGTTAGCATGTTAGCTCATTGCTAGCATGGTAGCTCGTTGCTCAGCTGTAGCCTCTTTGCCTGGTAAACCTCATCTCAAAACAATAAGGTCTCCTGTATTTCCACGCGCGGTCCAGCAGTCCAGAGTTTTACAGTAAGGTCTGCCTGTCGAAACAATGAGGTCTCCCGCTCCTGTAAGTTTCCACTGAGCACTCAAGCTCTCCACTCCCTCCGGAAACTGCCGGAAACTGCGTAAATCAGCTTCAAAATAATAATAATAATAATAATAATAATAATAATAATAATAATACTTTATTTATAAAGCCATTTAAAACAACCACAGCTGCAGCAAAATGCTGTACACATAAAATCAAGAACATTTAAACACATAAAATAAGATTTTTCTACAATTTTTTTTTAAATAAGATGCGTGACGTAACCCCGAAATGTCGTAACTTGAGACCGTCGTGACCCGAGGACTACCTATACTTCTAAAGCATCCATGTTATGTCTAATTTTGCCAGCATTGTCCCCGACCTTAATGAGGAAAAAAAGTCTGGAGATTGGGCTTTATACAACATGTCTCAAAATAGACTTCCAATACGTCTGATAAGTATAACATTTTCATACAAAAATCAACAAAGCCCTGGTTTTCTTTCATTTGTATGGATTTTTTGTTTCATTTGAGGACACAGTGAGCTGGATGGAAATCGTCAAGCTGGTTCTGACCCCCAGGCTGTACATTGCCCATCTGTGGCCACAACGTTAAATTAGACGTCTATAACTCAACGGACATCTTGTAGGTTTAATGGGCAGCAAAGAAAAACAACCAATTTATTATCAATACATCCATTATTTTTAACCACTTCTTCCTTTGTTGGTCATGGGGATCACTGGTGCCCATATCCAGCAGTCGCTGTACGGGAGGCGGGGGACACTCTGGACAGGTCTCCAGTCCATCACAGGAACACTTTATACAGACAAACAATCGTTCACTCTCTCACTCACACCTAGAGACAATTTAAAATTATCAATCAGCTTAACATGCATGTTTTTGATCAGTGAGAGGAATATGGAGCACCCGGAGAAAACCCATGCATGCACAGAGACAACATGCAAACTTCACCCAGAAAGGTCCCCGGCCAGAATTTGATCCGGCAACCTTCCTGCTGAGAGGCGGCAGCTCTACCAACTGCGACACCGTGCGACACCCAATGCATAACAATAAAAAAAAAAGTTCATCTATTGTGTAAGAAAACCCCGTTATTCAAGGTATATTCAGTAAGGTTAGAGAAGGCGAGCCTGTGATTGGAAGGTTGCCGGTTCGAATCCCCAGACCAAGAACAAAAATAAGGGTGGGAAGGGTGAAGCACCCATGCCCGTCTACCCTCATTTGTCTCACTCTTGGCCCTTGATCCAAGCCCTTAACCCCCCTGCTGCACCTCGGGCTCATTAGATGGCAGCTCTCTGCTCCGGTGACCTGTGGTTGCATCAGGAGGGGCGTCGGCATAAAAACATTTGTCTTCATTCGAGTTTGCTTGCTGTGGTGTCCTCTGAAAAAGTGAGCCGCTGAAATAATAAAATAAAATAAAATGTTCACATGTTGAATGCATCAGTTGAGTCATAATGCTTCATATATTTTGGAGCTTTTCCAGTTCCCTACTTGTTTCTGGTGCAAAACTTTCCTTAAAAAGTGTGATTAAAATGACACAAGAGCAGCAAAGTACAGGTGGTCCCCGAGTTACGACGGAGTTTCGTTCCTACGCCCGTTCGTAACTCTGATTTCGACATGAGTCGAAAAACACATACACACTGGCCGCCCCATATACACGTACATGTACGGTACTGTACAGTTACCAAGCACTTAGCCTATCCTAACATAGTACCCTACAAAATTATCAAAAAACACATACAGTACATTTGGAGCCATGATGAAGGAAAAAAAGAGTTAATTTCTTACTGGGAACTGGTGAATTCTTCCTCCGTCTGTTAGCATGTTAGCTTGTTGCTCAGCTGTAGCCTCTCTGCCTCGTAAACCTCCGCTCCAAACAATAAGGTCTCCTGTACTTTTCCACGTGCGGTCCAGCGGTCCAGAGTTTTACAGTAAGGTCTGTTAGCATATTAGCCCCTCCTAACCTCCTCTGCTCCGGTCTGCCTGTCCAAACAATGAGGTCTCCTGTAAGTTTCCACTGAGTGCGTCAAGCTACTCTTCCCCCTCCCTCCTGGCTACTCTCCCCCCTCCCTCCTGTAAATTTCTGCTGATTTTCGGTACCATATTTTTGGGTGTAAAGGCGCATAAACCGCGTAACTCGAACAATGCTTTTCAATGGGAGGGCATTTGTAACCGCAAAATATCATAAGTCGAGGCCGTTGTAACCCGAGGACTACCTGTATATATTTTCTAGTTTAATTTAAATGACCATTCTATCCAAAACTTTTAGTTGTATTCTTTTTTTCTTTCTTGTTTTGAAAGATTGGGATTTTATTTGCATAATTCCAGCTTTATGTGAGAAAGCACTCGTCTTCCTTTAAAATGTGTTGTTCTCAAAGTTGCATTAATATTCCAGTGCCCAGCGGGGATTCTTCGAGGATCCCGTAAGAAGTTGGTGGAAAAATCCAAGTTGTCATTATCGAATCCCACGTAACTCAGCTGCTCATTATGTGATCAACCCCCTGAGACATAAACCTTTCCAAAGCAACGACACTTTGCAGCCATTAAGGTTTAGTTTAGCCTGCGACTCTTGAGGTGCTGCGTTGGTTCTGATGCATTCTATTTTTTATTTATTTACTGCACCTCAGAGGGAAACTGTGAGTGCAATCAAACTGTCAGCTGGGACTTTGCTTCTTTAAAAAAACGTTTCTTCAAAAAGTACAAAGTGACTCTAACGTCATTGTCACTTTGTCGAGGAAAGGATGAGTTAGTTTGTCAAAATAATAGTATTTTTTAGGCTTTAGGAATGGCTCTGGTTTAAAACACACATTTTAAATCACAGCATGTAAGTTTTAAAACCTGAGAGCTACAGTAGGTAAGAAGAATCATTAAAAATGATTTTAGAGGTTTAAACCCAGTATTGATAATTACTCCATTTTCCAGTTTTCTGTGTTGCATTTATGCTAGACTTTATTTATTCATTTATTAACCTTTATTTAACATTTATTTAACCAGACAAATCCCATTGAGATCACAGATCTCTTTTGCAAGGGACTGGGCCTGAAGGCAGACCAACATGCATGTTTTTCAGGAAATCAAATCAACCAAATTGTTTTACCTGCAAGAGTGAAGCTCTAATACAAACTAGACAAATTGCATTTCCTGCAAAAATGCTTATTCCTGAAGAACTTGCTGAAAAATAGCTGAAATTAGCTAAAAACATACTGAAATGTACCTGAAGAACAAGCCTAAGTTAGCAAAATAAAGCAGAAAGAGCACATATTTGCTGAATTAGGTTTAAATAAGCAGAAATGAGCACAAACATTAGGAAATTAGCTTAAAAAAAGCTTAAATCAGCAACAACACAAAATGGCTGAAAAGTAGCTGAAAAGACATACAAAAAACTTAAACTGACAGAAGGGATCGGAAGGAGCTGAAATAAGCTAAAAAATGTGGAATTAACTGAAAATAATAATAATTTAGCACAAAAACAACTAAAAAGTTGGAATAGCAGAAAAAGTTGAAACTAGCAGAAAAAAGCTGAAAGGAGCACAACAAGCTGAAATTAGCAGAATAAATTAATTAGGCTGAAAGTAGAAGAAATTACCACTAAACTTCAAATATGTCTGAAGATGAAAATGTAGAACAAGCTTAAATTAGAAGAAAAAGCAGGGAAAAATATTTGCTGAAAAGCAGAAATGAGCATTAAAAAAAGTGAAAATGATCTGAAAAAGCTGAAATGAGAAGAAAAGATATACTGAAAAGTAGCTAAAAAAACAGAAAGAAACTTAAAGTACCACTAGGAAGTTGAGAGAGTACCTTTTTTTTTGCTGAACTATGCTGAAAAAAGTTGAAATAAGTGCAAAAATGTGGAATTAGCTGAAAAAGCTAAAATTAGCACAAACAGCTAAATAATGGTTGAAATAACTGAAACTAGCAGAAATAAGCTGAAAGGATCAGTAAAAGGTTGTAAACAGATCTAAAAATTTGAAGGATGTAAAATGAGCTCAATTAATTTTCTATGAGGAAAAAATGGCAGAAAAGGCTAATTATTTCAAAAAGCTCAAGTTTAACCAATACCAAAAAGACATGGCACCTTTCTCCTGAAGGAGACAATCATTTTTATACATGATTTGTTGAAATAACTTGAAAACTGTGGGATGAGAATCGATCCAAAAAATGTATGGGATAGATAAAGTAACACCAGGAACATGGAATATTAAATATAACAGGACCACAATGGTGTGAATTATATATACAAATGGGATCACAATGGTGTGAACAATGCATATAAAAAGGATCATAATAGTGTGGATAATAAATATAAACATGATCACAATAGTGTGAATAATAAATATCAACAGGATTACACTAGTGTGAATAATAAATACAAGCAGGATCACAATAGTGTGAATAATAAATATCAACAGGATTACACTAGTGTGAATAATAAATACAAGCAGGATCACAATAGTGTGAATAATAAATATCAACATGATCACAATACTGTAGTGTGAATAATAAATATCAACATGATCACAATAGTGTGAATAATAAATATCAACAGGATCACAATAGTGTGAATAATAAATATCAACATGATCACAATACAGGTAGTCCCCGATTTACGAGCGCTCTGATCTGCGAGGTTCCAGACTTACGAGCTGCACATTTTTGGAAAAAACGAAAAAAATACTGAGTTTTCATGTGTTTTTTCACTTCAGTTAGCTAGTTAAGCATATAAACACACGTTTCCGATCATTTTTATGCACTCAAAAGTAGTTTTTAGATGAAAATAGAGTGTTTTTAGGTGCGCTAGCGAAAACCGTTCCAATTTACGAGCGGATTTCCGGATTTACGAGCGAAATGGCGGCCGTTCCAAATTACGAGATTTCCGGTTTACGAGCGCCTCGTTGTAACGGATCTCGCTCGTAAATCGGGGACTACCTGTAGTGTGAATAATAAATATCAACAGGATCACAATAGTGTGGATAATAAATACAAGCAGGATCACAATAGTGTGAATAATAAATATCAACATGATCACAATAGTGTGAATAATAAATATCAACAGGATCACAATAGTGTGAATAATAAATATCAACAGGATCACAATAGTGTGAATAATAAATATCAACAGGATCACAATAGTGTGAATAATAAATATCAACAGGATCACAATAGTGTGAATAATAAATATCAACAGGATCACAATAGTGTGAATAATAAATATCAACAGGATAACAATAGTGTGAATAATAAATATCAACAGGATCACAATAGTGTGAATAATAAATATCAACAGGATCACAATAGTGTGAATAATAAATATCAACAGGATAACAATAGTGTGAATAATAAATATCAACAGGATCACAATAGTGTGAATAATAAATATCAACAGGATCACAATAGTGTGAATAATAAATATCAACAGGATCACAATAGTGTGAATAATAAATATCAACAGGATAACAATAGTGTGAATAATAAATATCAACAGGATCACAATAGTGTGAATAATAAATATCAACAGGATCACAATAGTGTGAATAATAAATATCAACAGGATAACAATAGTGTGAATAATAAATATCAACAGGATCACAATAGTGTGAATAATAAATATCAACAGGATCACAATAGTGTGAATAATAAATATCAACAGGATAACAATAGTGTGAATAATAAATATCAACAGGATCACAATAGTGTGAATAATAAATATCAACAGGATCACAATAGTGTGAATAATAAATATCAACAGGATAACAATAGTGTGAATAATAAATATCAACAGGATCACAATAGTGTGAATAATAAATATCAACAGGATCACAATAGTGTGAATAATAAATATCAACAGGACCACAATAGTGTGACAGCTTAATAAGCATGCACACTACTGTAATAAAATACCTTAGTCGTTTATGGAGAAATACATGTATGCTGGCTTGTTTGCTGCAAACACTTTTTTTTTTATTCACACTCTGGAGTTTCTGCTTCTGTGTGAGAAAAAAAACCTCTTTTGCACTTTGACAAATGAAAGTGTGTCAAAGTATGTTAACTCTGTAATTTTTCTATTTAATACGCCTCTCTTCTCAAATGTCTCCAGCTCCTCAAGCACATTCTCTTAACTGTCAGCTTTACTCTCCATCTCTTCCTCGCTGTAGTCCTGCTCCTAAAATTAAGTCGTACACCAAGCTAATGATTTAGCCTCTCTTTTTGATTCAATCATTCAATTAAACAGAAATGTGCCATTTTTGAATTCAGCTTAAATATCCACAGGCGTACTTTGAAAAGTGTCTTAATTATAGTGGTTTGTTTGTTAGCACAACTTTCACAATTTTTTTTCCTTTACTAGTTTATAATATCTTTCACACATTGTTTGCAACGAAGCTACTCATGCAACATTTATTTTTCGTTAATGTTTGAAGCTCCTAAACATTTGGCTTGATCACACATGATGTGCTATGACTTAATATTTGTACCTTTTAGACTTTTTGAATTATTTAACTTTATTTGGGGAAAAAATGCAATAGAAATATACTGAGATCTCTTCAGTTACTTCAAAAACCTTATTCTCTAAGACTTTCTTCAGCATACTTGCTTTATTTATTATTTTTGTATTTATTTATTTGTGTATTTATTTGTGTATTTATTTATTTATTTATTTGTGTGTTTATTTATTTATTTGTGTATTTATTTATTAATTTATTTATTTGTGTATTTATTTATTTAGTTGTGTATTTATTAATTTATTTGTGTAATAATTAATTAATTTATTTATTTATTTGTGTATTTATTTATTTGTGTATTTTGCTCCCTTAGCTTTCAGCTAACGTTCTGCTACATTTAGCATTTTCTTACTCCTTTGCACGTTAGCTTTTAGCTACTGTTTTGAAAATTATAGCCTTTAGCAACAATTTTGCTAATTTCTTCTTCTTCTTTTTTTTTTCCTTTTTGTTTGCTTTTGCTGACTTCATCTTTTCTGCTCGTTCAGTTATTAAACAATTAGTCAGTCATTTGTACAAAGTCCATCTCTCAGCGTTCAAGCTAGATTTTATTAATCTAGTTTAGTTTTTGATTTGGAGCACAAATTAAAAAATTCTAATAATTTGAAGCATTTTATTTAATAAGCATCTTTTACATGCTCAATATTACAAGTAAATTTAATTTGGACATACTTGTTTTAATAAATGATCTGCCTTACGGCCAGAATAAATGCTGAAACCAGATAACTTCACTCTATTGTTCGGACTGTAGAGGAGGCAGCAGCTTTGTTGAGCAGCAACATCTGTTGCTTTTGTAACGGAAGGCAATTTTTCATCCAGCCTCACCTGCGCCTCATTGTATCTTTATTCTTTGTCCTTTTTAGAAACAGTTTCCTTTATTTGCTGCCACAGGACAACGAGCAGCAATCTGCTCTCTGCCAAGTTGCTTTAGTCTCAGAGTGTGCTTTAAAACTTTACTTCTGTCAAGTGGGTTCTAAAAGTTTTGGTGTTTGAGTGACGGAGGAACAATAGTCTGCTGTCATCTCAGAGTATCAATATTATATAATATTTTAGGGGTTAAATGCTCATTTGGAACGAAAACAATTGTTAAAGTTTAGTAAGCTCAATCATTCAGGTAGATAACATCAAAAATAGATGTTTCATTGTTTGTTATGCAAATTATTATTGTGTGAACATTTATGAAGCATTCACACTATTGTGGTCCATTTTTTCTTCTGTATGTTATTTGGCGCAATTCTCATCCCTCAGTTTTCAAATTATTTCAACAAACTACTGTATAAATCAAAACGTTCAGCTCTTTCAGGACGATTCTGCTGTGACCTTAGCTATTGGTGCATCTTTAGCTCTTTTAAATATTTAGCCTTTTTTGCCTTTTATTTTTCTCATAGAAAATGAATTGAGCTCATTTTACATCCTTCAACTCTTTACATCTGTTTACAACCTTTTACTGCTCCTTTCACATTTTGTTCAGCTTCGGCTTCTTTCAGCTTCCTTCTGCAAACTGAAACTTTGTTCAGCTCTTTTGTGCTTCTTTCTGATTATTTCTGCTAACTTCATCTGTGTGCTTCCTCTAAATTCTTTCTGCTAATTTCAGCTTGTTGTGCCTCTTTTAGCTAATTTTTTCAAGTTTCAACATTTTCTGCAATCTCATCTGCTATTTAGATGGGTTGGGGGTTTTGTTGTTAATTTTAACTATTTCAGCTAATTTCACATTTTTTGCACTCATTTAAACTGTTTTCAGCCTAATTATGCAAAAATGGGCTCTCTCCACTTCCTTCTGGTAATTTTACTCTTTCTGCCTTTTTAGCTACTTTTTTTCACTGGTCTATGCTAATTTCAGTTTTTTTCAGAGACTTTCCACTTTTTAGTGCTCACTTCTACTTCTTTCAGCCTCATTGGGCAATCATGTGTATTCTTTCTGCTTTCTTTAGCTTGTTTTTACCTGTTCAGCTCTTTTAGCATGTTTTAGCTAATTTCAGATGTTTTTAGTTAAAATCTGGTTTTTCATGATCGTTTTTGCTATTTTCAGCCTAATTAAATTATTTCTGCTAATTTCAGCTTGTTATTTTCCTTTAAGCTTGTTCTGCTAGATTAAGCTTTTCTGCTATTTCTGCTACTAAATAACTATTTTATGCTAATTTTAGCTTTTTCAACTAATTCCCCTTTTTCTGTGGCTCATTTTAGCTCTTCCCTCCTTCTGGTAGTTTGTGCTTTTTTCTGCTTTTTCAGCCATTGTTTTACTAATTTCAGCTTTTTTTTTAAAGCTCATTTTCACATTGCTTATGTAATCCTAATTCAGTAAACATGTTCTTTCTGCTTCTTCTGCTAATTTAAGCCCCTTCTTCTGTTTAAGATAACTTTCAGTATGTTATTTTAGCTCATTTCAACTGTTCTTTAGCAAGTTCTTCTGCAATTAGCGTTCACACTGCATTTTCAAAGAAAATTCTATTTCTCTAGTTTTATTATTATTTCCATTTTTATTAGTTTTTTATTTAAATTTTGCCAGTTTTTAATTAAATCAATCACCCTTTAGAAATAGAAAAGTTTCTGCCTATTGGTGCTTATGAATGAAATAAAAAAAAATCTAAGGTCTAATTTTACCAAATGTATGCATACTTCACTCTTTTTAGTACAAATTAATTTTTGTTATAGACTTCTGTGTCCGTGCCTTATTTTGTCCTCTCTTTCCAGGTCTGGCTCTGACTTTTATCCAGGAGAACAGTTTCAAAGCAGAGTCGGGCTCCAGGCCCGGTGTCCCAAAAATAGGAATCCTCATCACTGATGGCAAGTCTCAGGATGATGTGATTCCTCCTGCGCAAAACCTGAAGAGTGCGGGGATAGAACTGTTTGCCATTGGTATGTCTCACCACTATATATTTAGAGAATTTACAAAAAAAAAAAAATGGGGCAATTTATTTTTAGAATAGGAAGCTGCCCATAGTTTATGTTTCGTAACAAACTAAAAATAATGTGCAGCTCGGCGACTTCAAGCAAATGTATTCTGTTAATAAGAAAAATATGAAGGTTTTCACATATTCTGTTAAATATTAAAATTAAATATGTTGTTTTCTTTTTTATTTGTGTTTCGATGGAGTAGTAATGCGTAGTCATTATCTCACCTGCAGTAGACACAAGTCAGACTTATCGGTTTGGAGAATTCTGATTCTTGACTATGAGCTACAAAAAAATTATTTCACCGAAATCCATCTCTAAAAACCTGAGCTATGAAATATTTGTTAGTTTTCAAGCAACATGTCGTCTGTAAAAGTTTTATGTTCAGCAGAGATTGTTAATTTTTTTTACGTTTTCAGCTACAGATCCAACTTTTGAGTTAGAAATGTTTCTATTAGGGATGCACCGATCCAAATTTCTTACATCCGATCCGATACCGAGACTTAAATCTGGTTATCGACCAATACCGATACTTTTCCGATCCAATACCGTTCAGGTATATGAGGCTGTAATAATGAATTTCTTGAACGGAGAGTACATGTATTTCACTATACTCTGACTTCTGTCTTAACATTGTGTGAGTTATACTCAAAGAAGACACTCTGAGCCTCACAACAAGTATTACCCAAACTTTAATAGCACACAAGAGGCACGTCTATATCACAGACGTCTTTCTGATTAATGGTGCAGCCCGGAACACTAAAATACCGCTAAGCATTATGGGAAATCAACACAGTCCACTCTTCGTTTTTTTTGTTTTGTTTTTCTATGAGTTGTAATTCTTGTTGGTTTTGATTTTTAAACTATAAATTGAATTTATAAATGTAAATTCAATGTATAGTTTAAATCTGTATCTGTTGATCAAAACCAACAAGAATTATAACTCATAGTGCCACAATCTAAAACGAAACAAAAAAACGGGGAGTGGACTGTGTTGATTTCCCATAATGCTTAGCGGTATATTAGTGTTCAATGTATAGTTTAAATCTGTATCCGTTGATCAAAACCAATAAGAATTACAACTCCTAGTGCCACAATCTAAAACGAAACAAAAAAAACGGGGAGTGGACTGTGTTGATTTCCCATAATGCTTAGCAGTATTTTAGTGTTCCGGGCTGCACCATGCGTCAGAAGGACGTCTGTGATATAGACCTGCCTCTTGTGTGCTATTACAGTTTGGGTATTTCCTGTTGTGAGGCTCAGAGTGTCTTCTTTGGGTTTAACTCACACGATGTTAAGACAGAAGTCACAGAGTATGGTGCAATATACAGTAAGTACTCTTTGACATACATCATGGATCGGAAATATTGGCAAGTTGGATCGGAAAATCCGATATGTAAATTATGCTGGTATCGGATGCCGATACCGATACTGGATCGGATCGGCCCCATCCCTAGTTTCTATATGAGTGAATGAAATCCTACATGTGTTGGTCTGTGTTGCATCAGAAACCCATCCCAGACACCTTTAATGTATTTTTCTCAGGCAGGTTGAGGTTTCCTCTCATCATCTTCGTCTGGTCTGTTTTTTTCCCCTCTCCCTTCAGGTGTTAAAAACGCTGATGAGAACGAGCTGAAGTCCATCGCCTCGCCTCCTGAGGAAACTCACGTGTACAACGTGGCAGACTTCAGTGTGATGAGCGACATTGTGGAAGGCCTCACTAAGACCATCTGTGACCGCGTGGATCAACTCGACAAACAGATTAAAGGTTTGAACTTTGAATTTTATTCAATAAAAATTCACAATATCTGTTTTAAATAATGAATCGACCATCGTAATTTATATTTTGTATCGTCGAGATCAGATGTGTCCAATCCCGGTCCTAGAGGGCCACTATCCTGCGTGGTTTAGATGTTTTTTCTGCTTTTACACCTGATTTGAATGAACGAGTGATTGGCAGGTGTCTGTAGAACACGAAGAAATGATGAAGAGCAGGAAAAGGACTAAACTTAGAGGATAATGGCCCTCGAGGGTCAGGATTGTACTAGAAATACATTTTTGTTTGTGTTTATGTGAATAAAGTTTGGAATGGATGCAGAATTAGCTCTTTCTTTGTTTTTTGCAGGGGGAGGAGAACCTGCACCTCCTCCCGCCTCCTCCTCTCCTCCTCGTAATCTTGTGACATCGGACATTACGGCTCGAAGTTTCCGTGTGACGTGGACTCACCCCGAAGGCCAGGTGGAGAAATACAGAGTTGTCTACTACCCTGCCAGTGGAGGACAACCAGAAGAAAAAGTGTGTTTATTCTTTTATTTTACATTTTAAACACACATTCCCTGATATTTTCATATTACTTTAGTTCACGTTATAAATTATTTCCATTTATTTCTACCTTGATCCATCTGCCTCTTCTAGTTGGTGGTTAAATTTACTTTTAAAGATTCATTTTTTTTTCCAGTTTACCACAGTTATCAACGATTTTGTGATTTTTTTGGTCTCTATCGGACTGGTCATTAGAGGGCTTTTTAAACTTTCTGACATATTATCTATGATTATTGCGTGTGTTTTTGTCTATGATGAAGTTACTGATTTGTGAACGTAGGGCAAGCACAATGTTTGAAACTTGATATGTCGATGACATTTTTATTTGTGCAGCTCAGCCAATCCTCTTAGGGTCTCCACAATTTCAATTCTTAGAGCAATTTTCATTAAAAAAGTGAGCTGTACTAAAAATTAAGCCTTCAAGGGGTTCATAAAATAAATCTAATCGCTACAGTTAACATTTACAAAAATGTATACATTTGCAATGTACCAGTAGCCACTAACTGTGGTTGGGGTAAATACTATAAAAAAGAGGAAACGAATAAAGCATCACTCATAACAACACAAAAAAAAAGTTACATATTTGATTTGTGGTTTTATTTGTCACCCTCCCTAATAAAAAAAATATTATTTTTTTAAATTAGGCAAATAATTTTTTATTGTGAAATAACATTACAGCCTGTCACATACAGATGTCTTTAAAACAAGTTTTCTTCTTAAAGCATATTAAAATATTTATTCAAATTGTGATTAGTTTATAATTGGAAAGTAGGTATGAAAGTTTGTTGTCTCACATCCATCTATCCATCCATCATCTTCCGCATGATCCAAAGTCTGGTTGTGGGGGCAGCATCTTGAGCAGGGAGGTCCAGACATCTCTTTCCACAGCCATCTCTTCCAGTTCTTCTGGGAGGACTCCAAGGCGTTCCCAGGCCAACCGAAAGACAAAGTCTCTCAAGCATGTCTTTCCCGGGGTCTTCTCCCAGTCGGGCATACCCGATGAACATCATGAGGGAGGCGCCTAGGAAGCATCCTTACCAGATGCTCAAACCACCTCAACTGGCTCCTCTCGATGTGGAGGAGCAGCGGTTCTACTCTGAGTCTCTCCCGGATAACTGAACTTCTCACCCTACCTCTAAGGGAGAGTCCAGCTACCCTGCAGAGGAAACACATTTCAACTGCTTGTATCTGTGATTTCGTTCTTTAGGTCACTATCCAGAGGGAAGGAACATAGACAGACCAGTAAACAGAGAGCTTCACCTTACCGCTCAGATCTTTTTTCACAACAACAGACCGATACAGAGTCCACAATTCTACAGACGCTGCACCAATCCATCTGTCAATCTCACGCTCCATTCTTCCCTCACTAGTGAACTAAAACTACAAGATACTTAAACTCCTCATCTTAAGGCAGAACCTCACCCTCGACCCAAAGAGAGCAGTCCACCATTTTTTTGACTAAGCACCATGGCCTCGGATTTGGAGGTGCTGATCCTTGTCCCAGCTGCTTCACACTTGGCTGCCAACTGCCTCAGTGAGAGCTGAAGATCATTGCATGATGACATCAACAGGATCACAACATTCGCAAATAGCAGAGAAAGAATCCTGAGTTCACTGAACTGGACTCCCTCAAGAAATTATGTTCATGAAAGTTTTGAATAGAATTGGTGACAACAAGCAGCCCTGGCGGAGTTCAACTCCCATCTTGAAGGGATCCGATTTACTGCCAGCAATGCGAACCAAACTCTTGCACTGCTTGTATAGGGACCAAACATCCCATAACAACAGGCCCCTAATCCCATACTCGCAGAGTTCCCCCCACAGTGTACCCCAAGGAACACAGTCAAATGCCTTCTCCAAGTCCACAAAGCACATTTAGACTAGATGGGGAAACTCCCATGACCTCTCAAGGATCTTATTGAGAGTAGTTCCAGTTTTCCATAGCCAGGACAGAAACTGCATTGTTCCTCCTGGATCTGAAGTTCGACCAACAATCAGACACGCTTTTCCAGTACCCCTGAATAGACCTTACCATGGAGGCTAAGGAAAGTGATGACCCTATGATTGGAGCACGCCCGTTGGTCCCCCTTTTTGAAGAAGGGAACCACCACCCCAGTCTCTGCCAATGGCACTGCCCCTTATGTCCATGCGGTGTTGCAAAGGTGTGTCAACCAAATACAACCCCACAACATCCAGAGTCTTAAGGAAACCAGGGCGGATTGTCCACCCCCAAAGCCCTACAGCTGTATAGCTTTTTAACTAGTGACCTCAGCCACAGTTATAGATAGACCAACCACAAAGTCCCCTGACTCCGCTTCCTCCATGGAAGACATGCCAGTGGGATTGAGGTCAGAGAAATATTCCTTTCACCTCCTGATGACATCACTGGTTGAGGATGTCCCACAGAATGGAATAAAGTCCAGCCCCTCTTAAGGAAATTCTTTCCAGAGCCCATGCTGCACATCAAGGTGAACCCAACTATATCTAGTCGATACTGCTCAACTCCATGCACAAGTTCAAACTCCTTCCCCACAAAAGAGGTTACATTTAATGTCCCAAGTACCAACTTTGGTAAGCCAGGGTCAGAGTGCCAAGGCCCTCACCTTCAGCCACTGCCCATGGAGTATATAGCAAAACTGCATTTAGGATCCTGCAATCCACCTTTGCCTTTCAGCAGCAGGTGACATTTAATATTTAGCATCCTCGAATGACTGACTGTAACTCAGTACACATGTTGGGCATGGATAAATACACTCATAACATTTTGTCTGTGGTTATCTAAAGATGCTACGGTTGGACTAACAGCTAGTTTGACATGTCTTTCAGGTGGTCCAAGGGACGGTGAACAGCGTGGAGCTGAACTACCTAAACTCTCTGACCGAGTACCAGGTGGCTGTTTTTGCCATCTACCGCAATTTAGCCAGTGAGGCCCTGAGAGGAAGTGCCACCACATGTAAGTTTTTATTTGTTCCATCATCACAAAGACAAGCCATTAAATGCTTTAAAGCAAGTGGCGTTCGCCTCTCGCCATCTTAAAGATGCAGTTTTATTTTCAGACAAGCTGGGAAACGGTCCTTCCATAAAGTTTTAGAGGGATAAAGTTGGCTGGCTTTGAATACCTTCTGTCAACATGTGAAGAAAAACTATTCCTATTTCTCATGACCTTAAAGTCTGGTTTAGTCTCAGAGTGTGCTTTAAAACTTTACACCTGTTTTGGTTCCAAATTGCAGTGGTTGCAAAATACGATTTTTTTTTCTTCTTTTGTGGTTTCACAGGACTACAAATATCCCCAACAGCAGAATTTAACTTTACCGAAATGGGTTTTTGATTAGATTTTTTTATTTCTTTTCCTCACTGATTGGTTTTAAAGGACCATCAAGCATTTTGTTTCTACATTTAGCTTAACAGAAGGCGTGCCTGGTCTTTTTGATCACTTTGAAACAATAGCATCTGTCTTTAGAGACAATCATCCACTGGTTGATATGTGTCAAACTACAGCAAAGGACTCTGTGTTTGAGCCACAAAGCATTTTAGGAATTCAAGTCCTGATCCTACACACTGACAGGTAGCTTGTGGGTTGGATCTAATTCTGAAAGCATCGCCCCAGGCTCTAAAGTGATAACCTAAGCCAGAGTCAGGCAGGATTTTCAGTCCTTTCATTGTGTTGTTCAATGATGGATGATGGAGCATTCCTCCATGTTGGAGGGATAGGTCACAATTCAACCTCAAAGTAATCTTGCAGTAAAATATTGATTGATTTTAGAGTATGTGTTTAGCTGTTAAATATTTAAAGATGTACTGTAAAGTAATGTGCATATACTGTATTGTGTTTTTTATTTTTATTTTGCTTTCAAAAAGACTTGTATCTGAGCAAAAGCTTTGCTTGTTGTTAAAGGTCCACTAACATTGGCTGCATTTTTCCTAATTTCCTGACCAGTTATTGACCATTACAAGTATGAATAATAATAATAATAATAATAATAATAATAATAATAATAATAATAATAATAATAATAATAATAATAATGAATTTAATTTGTAACACACTTTTCATTAACAAAAATCTCAAATAGATACAAAGTGCAACTAAAATCAGTGATAAAATCAACTAAAATCATTCACTGACTTCCCTTTCCCTTTAAAATCTGTTTTATCCGTCCAAAATCATGTTTTTGGATCATTAAAAGCAGCTAAGCTACAAGCTAAGCTAATAGGCCGACTTCAGGGAAAATCCTCCGTCTTGTCAAAGCTCCAAAACACCTCCCTCCCATAGACATGCTGCTCGCTCCCTCACTATTCATCCTTCGGTTCAAACGTTCTTATACTGTCATCCGGTGGTCTAAAAAAGGTACTACATGCAAAACAAATTAAAAATTTCTTCTTAATTTGACAATAATTACTAATTATTGTCAAATTTCAAACAATATTATCGTTTATCGCAATAATTTCTAAGACAATTAATCGCCCAGCAAAATTTGTTGTAGTGACAGGCCTACTTGTCGGGCAATTTAGCATTTCAGCACCAACAAGAAACCTGTTGTGCACTTGATGATTAACTGAACGATGATCCATCTCATGTCCTGTGTCGGGTTTTGATAAATTTTTGTCTTATTTTCTGAAGACATGACTTTTAGAAACAGTTCCTTTGCTGTAGATATTGTTGTAGGCTTGGTTTATGTTCCAGTTTTTTTAGAGGACAGGACATACTGTACAAAATGCCATCATGGTCCCAAAAAAGGAATGTGCAGATAATGAAAGGAACGAAAAGCCAACATCCAACGCAAAAATTGCTTTTTAATAAGTCAAGAGAACTATTAAGTAATAAAAGATGACAAGAAATGCTGTCTGTTGGAAACGAAATGTTAACGAACACAAAACAAATGTTTCCTTTACGCGTTAACGAACACAAAACAAATGTTTCCTTTACGCCCTGTTTGTGAGCAGGTGGTTTACATTTATTATTAAATTATATCTTTACATCTCTTTTTTAATGGAATAAATATGTATTGTAACTCCAGTTGGATCATAACCCAGTGATTAGTTTTGTTGTTTTTGCATTTTTGGCAGCACATATATGTATATGTATATAT
>JBBPBX010005345.1:45688-62272 GCA_038048925.1 Garcialebias charrua
TACTATTTTATATACATATACTATATATATATATAAAATAACCAAAAAATAAATAGGAAATAAAAAATAGAGAGAGCTGCAGAAAACAATATTAAACATGTCATATCTGTTTTGAATAGAACTGACTTCAGTTTTTTTTTTAAAACAAGATTTTTTTGGAAATTATAATTCAGCTTTCAAAAAATTATACTTTCAGATATTTTCATAGTGGTAAATTAATTTCCAAGATTTACAAGTATGCTTTTAAACTGTATGTCTACAGTTTTCTTCTCCATGTTTTACATTAAGCACAGACTTTTTATCTCATGTACGACATTTTTATTTGTTACTGGTTGTCATCATTAACTCGGAACATCTACAGTATATTACTCATGTTTGTTAGATTGAAATTGAAATTGCTTGTTAAATTGAAATGTTTTGTTTATATGACAAACAGCAGCATTAAAAACTTGATAAAAAATGGAGCATGATAAAGAATATTGTCATATTTTTGTTCAGTGCAGTGCAAGAAATGGCACACCTGCTGATGATGCCTGAGCTGGTGTACAGAATTTGGTTGTCAGGAAAAAAATACGTTTTGACACATTCATAAAATAAGCAATTTTTAGATTATTGCACACTGGCTGTTTGATTGTGTTTGTAAATCAAAACCAAATAGAAAAAATATTAAAATACCAAGATTCCCTCAGTTATTGAATTTGAGACGCACATGAGAGGCGTAAAAGGCACAACCAGTGTTCTGCCTCCACTCCCTTTAGACCTCATTATTCCTGCCTTCACGTTCCCCTGCAGGTAGAAGGCAATAAAAACAGTCCAAAAAGGAATTCAGATTTAGGATGGATGCTTTCCAGCAACACAGATGAGCTTGGCTCTGGGCTCCAATGTCACAGCCCGAACTTGGCTGGTTTCAGCTTGTGTCGGTTCTACTCACAGGCCATTTTGGAAAGTTGACAAATTGGTCCAGACTGAGCAAAAATGGGATTTAATACAAACTGAACCAAAAAGTAAAAGAGATACGGGATAGTTTTATTGAAAAAAAAAAAAAAAGTAAGGATTAAGTTCCAGAATGACTTAAGAGATGCAATTCGTCCATTAATTTGCATTCTAAGGTCTTGTTAGCCGTCTCCATCAGGGTCGCAGGAGGTCAAATGAAAACGCACAAATCCAATTTCCATAATTCTCTATGCAAATCCTAAATGTTTGGTTTTATTTCGCAAAAATAAACTTTTGTGATGCTTTTACTTGTGGGAAAAAAAAGTGGGTTCAGCTTCAGCACTGTGAGAGATTTCACATTATGTCAGCACAAAACTCATGGAGAATGAAACGTTTTTGACATATTGTTTTCTATATGATTATTTACAGAAATCAAAAGCGAAGCAGTGAGCTCATGTTGTGGAGAACAGAGCGGGTTGTAAATTGAATCACCGCAGAGAAATGCAGAGCAGGCCCTCATGAGAAGCTTTACAAAGTAAAACCCTTCACCGAGGTTTCAATGTGTTTGCGTGCAGGTGAAGGTGGAGGACTCTGTGAACGAAGTGGAGCTGGAGGGACTGATTCCGGCTACAGAGTACACGGTAACAGTTTACGCCATGTATGGAGAGGAGGCCAGTGACCCCATGACCAGCCAGCAGACCACATGTGAGTCTTATTGACCGAAGCTTTCCACCCTCAAATGGTTCATTTTGTTGTCTAAAGTCGTCATCAGCTGCTGAATACGTGTGTTTTCATGGCTTAGCCTTCAGTTTAGCTGTCCATGAGAAACACTGGCTTGTGCTGCCTAGTGGCTCTATCTAAAAAAGCTAAGTCTGGTCCTCTGGACATTCAAAAAACAATGCAATGTGCGTTCTGGCGATTGCATCATAAAATGCGTCGGCATTTAACCCCTCCTTTCTCCACCCGAAAACTGCGACGCACTGCAGAGAACAATTTTATTAAAAAATACTTTTATATATTAATTATTTGAAGCATCTGTGTACAAAAAATCAAAGCTGAGTAGCTACTCTGCCACTTTATGCATAGTTCCAAAATCATGTCACACACACTTTAAAGACATATATTATGCAAATATTTGTTGAAACTGTGATAAGGTTACAAATTGCTTCATGATCCAGATGTTTCAGGTTGTTGTGAACAACACCATTAAAAGTTCACCCAATGTGTACCATGGGTTTATAAATCAGTTTAGCACTTTGAGTATCTTCATAAGATAGAACGGTGCTATATAAGTACAATCCATTTACCATTTAGTTTAATACTGTATATTTATTTATGTATTCCCCTCCCTGGGCTGCCACCTTACCGTGGTGGAGGGGTTTGAGGTAATATTTTTCTCAAAGCACTATCACATACCACTAAAGACAAACAAAGCTAACGTTTTTTTTCTTTTTATTTGTACCTGTGTGTCTGTCTGTCACTAAGATCTCTCATGAACCAGACAAGTGTTAATGAAACTTGCTCTAAATGTTAATGGTACTTGTCATAATTCCCATTGCAACTTTGCACAAGATTTAAAAAAGCTAAGTCTGGTCCTCTGGACATTCAAAAAACAAAACAAAGCAGAAAAATTGTAGAAACGTTTCGTCTTTCGTCTGAAAGACTTCCTCAGTCTGAGATGCTGTATTCAGCTCAGTCTTATAAATAGCTATTTATAAGACAGAGCTGAATACAGCAACTCAGACTGAGACTACTTGTACTACTATTCCTACTTTGCGATTTTTCACTTATCGCGGGTCTTCAGGGTACAGATCCCCCATGATAAACAAGGGACTACTGTACTTATGTACTTTCCTACTTACTTGTGTACTTACCTACTTACTTAACTTACTTACTTATGTACTTACATACTTATGTACTTACCTACTTGCTTATGTACTTACCTACTTACTTTACTTACTTACTTACTTATGTACTTACTTATATACTTACTTACTTACTTCATTTGTACTTTCTTACCTCCTTACTTTACTTACTTACTTATGTACTTACTTATATAGTTACTTACTTATGTACTTACTTACTTACTTTCTTACCTATGGTACTTACTTTACTAACTTACTTATGTACAGTACTTACTTACTTTACTTACTTGCTTATGTACTTGCATACCTACGGTACTTACTTATATACAGTACTTACTTATGTACTTACATACCTACTTACTTTCTTATGTACTTACTTACTTATATACTTACTTATGTACTTGTATACCTACTTACTTACTTACTGACTGACCTTATGTATTTATTGACTTTCTTTTTTGTGAAAGGTGATACAAAACCATTTTTTAAATACACCAAGACGTATCTTGTGATCAAACGATAAAACAAAATCAGATCAATGACAGAAATATGACTTTAAATGATGAACTACGATTGAAAGATTAATTAATTTGTGAGAAATGTAAACAATTTTAATAAAGTATTGCTGCTGTTCTTGCCTCCTGTAGATTCCCTTGCAGTTGCTGGTTGATCAGCTTTAAAGTAAAATACTTTGTAAAATAAATGCCTGTTTTTTGTATAAACATCTCTTGATTTGAACTATCTCAGCTGATTTAAGCTCCTTATTTAATTATACTGTACAGTGTGGGACTCAGGAAGGCGTTTTAACCCAAACATGATGGCAGTCATTTCCTCTGATTAGTGTTTGCTCTCTAAGAAATGTTCTAATCAGTGGAATCAGCTGCTGTACTTCTGTTTACTTTTCATTTGCACCGTGTTTGATTGTAGTTGCATCATTTTCTCAGAGCAGCTGCAGCAAGCTCAAGTCATGTCTTGGCATATTTTTGTCTTTTCCCCCAATAAAAAAATAAAAAGCTGCCTGTCATGCCAACATCACTGCACGGTGCTGGCTTCCAGTTTCTATACTGTCACTTTTATTTCCAGCACCTTGGTCCCATTTTTGAGCTTTTTAAACTTTTACTAAAGAACTCTCTCCAAGGTGTTGTCGCCAACACCCCTAACATTCATACTAACTTCTGTTTTATGAAGTCTCGTGTGAAGAGCGTGGTCTGTGGTTTTAAGTCAGGGCATGTTTTTGTTTTTACGACATGTGGAAGGATTTGGATGCAGGTCAAATAAGGTTGGCAGCATCCAACTTAAGAAGACCGTGTTTTATTTTTATTTTTCTGTGGCGAGCGACTACAAAACTGATTTTGACTCGATCAGTTTTACAGATGTTGCATTCAAATGTTGTGTTTTAGTCGCACAAACTGTACCTGAACTGCCATTAACTATTGAAGTCAACTATCGCACTTTGTTAGCAAAATAATTCATGAATTTACGGATAGATTTTAATGAAACTCACCAGAAATAACCAGTGGATGTTTACAGTTATCCAAGTTAATTTGACTTATGCATTCGTTCTGGGATTGTTATATTGTTTTTAATAATGTCACTGATATTTTCTGCCCAGTTGTGTTTAATTGTCTGCCATTATATACATTTGTGGACTTTTAAAAATTTTACTCTATTAAAGCTGCTATATGTAACTTTTCTAACAATACATTTTTAACATATTTCTTCACTCTGTCACTAGATTGATGTTAGAGAAGTAATCTCTGAAAAGAACTAAAAAAAAATATTGTCCCCTTGCTTCTCCAGGTGGTAAATAAGCATTTCTAAAAAGAAAAAGTGACCCGCCATTTTCCAGCCAATAAAAACAAAGTTTGTAACCAGCCAATAAAAACCGAGCTTGAATTTGAATCAGCCAATAAAAACAGAGCTTGAATTTGAATTTTAACAGACCACAAGGGGGCAGAGCCATATATGGCTCTGAGGGGGAGGGATCAGAATGCTTTGCTTGTTGAAATTTTTTCTAAGTGCTGATGTTCTACAGAAACTGCATACTGAACCTTTAATCCCCAATGGGGAAATTAATTATCTGCATTTTTCCTATTGCACATGTGAGCACACACATGGAGCAGCGGGCTGCCATCTAAGGTGCCCGGGGAGCAGCTGGTGGGGGTTAAGGGCCTTGCTCATCCAGAGTGGGGCAAATGAGGGTGGAGGCAGGTGTAGCCGTTTACGCATTGGCCGGCCCTCCCCGGCTCTCCCAGCTTCTAACCCGGGTTCGGCGTCTTCGCATTTACCTTTTCCGCCCGGGATCCACCCTTGTTCTGGAACCATCTTCACCGTGGTTCCATCGAGCCGAGCCCGACAGGGCTAGTTTCACGTCATGTACTGCTCACATTTGATTCGTTGTTTGCAGCAGGGGCGGGACTCATTCAAACAACCTCAGCGCGAGGGTTGAATTTCATTCAAATTTAACTACAGAAACGAGAAACCCCTAAAACAATTGTTAGCTGAATTAGTGTTTCTGCGTTTGATTTTTGTTAATAACTGATCACAAATCAGCTTATGTTACAACGTAAATAACACGAAGCGCACACCCATTTCCGCCTTTCAGCGCGACCTGAATGTCATTAAACAGCATTAAACAATAACTAATATTGTCTAACTGTTGCGCGCAGCCAGGGTTTTAAAATATAACGAATAATCTCTAACTTTTACGTGCAGCTAAAATGTCAGGAGGAGTGATTGCTATATGAGCAAGTTGGACACCTGAAAATTCAGTCCGTCCGAATAGCACAACGAGTTAATGCGTTGTCGTTTTGACCGGGAGAAGTGGGTTCGCTTCCCGCCTGGGACAAAGTTATTTTACTTTTTTTTTTCTTTATTCACATTTTCTTTTAAATAAAAAGGAGTNTCGGTGCAACAGCAACCATCTAAACACTAAAACACTAAAAACACTAAAACATTTAATAAACATAAGCATAAAATGAAATAATAAAAGTGTAATACTGTCCTAAGTTTTTGCATAGTAGTTTTTGCATAGTAGTATAAACGTATGAAAAGTTACACCAACACTAAAACACTAAACATTTAATAACATAAGCATAAAATGAAATAATAAAAGTGTAATACTGTCCTGAGTTTTTTTGCATAGTAGTATAAAAGTGTAAAAAGTATATCTATAAAATAAAATGAAGGTTCTGGCATTGACATTTGTAAAAGAGTGACAAAGCAGCATATGACATTAATGTACACAGTATATGTATGAGGTAGTTGATATTGGTATAGAGGTAAAGTGGCATATGCAATAAGGCTAGTAAAAATAATATATATATCAGCAGTAGTGTAGATATAAAAAGTAGTGTAAATGTAAACAGTAATAAATGTAAACAGTAGTAATAAATGTAAACAGTAGTAATAAATGTAAACAGTGAATGTAAACAGTAGTATAACTATAGGTAGTAATGTAATACAAACATTAGTGCAAATATGAGAAGTAGTGCAAACTGAATGAGCACATGATTGTGAGTAAGGCTGCACGATTAATCGCATTTGCGATTATCTCGCGATATGTTAAAACGCGATTCACTAATCGCACGGGCTGCGATTTGACTGGTCACGTGACTTAGTGAGCCACTCTGGCTGCGCGCAGCTCTGAGCGGAGCAAAACAGAGCTGGAGGAATGGGGGACACCGTGCGCTCCAACACAGTTGCTTCAGGCTCAACAGAAGTCATAAAAGTTATAAATTCAGGTAAGTTCATTCAACCTTTATTTATACAGGCTAGCCTCGTTGAGCCACGGGGACTCATTTACAAAAGGGACCTGTCTCACTCACACCTAGGGACAATTTAGAATTACAAATCAACCTAACAAGTTAGCCCATGTAAACGTGTATCTGATCTTAGAGGCTGAAACACAGAGACCGCGGGAGATAAACAGAGCGCGAGCTGGTCACGTGACTTGGTAGTGAGCCGCGCCGAGCAGCAGGAGCTCAGCTGAGCGGAGCAAAACAGAGCAGGGAGGAGGAGGACACCGTGCGCTCCAACACTGTTGCTTCAGGCTCGACAGAAGTCATAAAAGTTATAAATTCAGGTAAGTTAGCTCGTGTAAACGTGTATCTGAGCTTAGACGCTGAGACACCGAGACCGCGGGAGATAAACAGAGCGTGAGCTGGTCATGTGACCGGGTCTGTTTTGACGGTGCTCTGTTAGCAGCTAGCTCAGAAAGGTAACGTTCTGCGTGAAAAAGCGCATTAATTATCTGATTTAAAAAAAACAGTTGTGTCGTTAGTTATATGAATTAATACAGTACCAGTAAAAATAATCGCATTTTAAATCGCAATCGCAATTTATAGAAAAAAAATTGTGATTAGATTATTTTCCAAAATCGTTCAGCCCTAATTGTGAGTTGAGTGAATAACCCGTTTTGATGACACCGAGTCCAGTGTTAAAATCTTTGTGTTGTGTGGTAATGTGTGAAAGTTTT
This sequence comes from Garcialebias charrua, assembly GCA_038048925.1. NCBI lineage: Eukaryota > Metazoa > Chordata > Actinopteri > Cyprinodontiformes > Rivulidae > Garcialebias > Garcialebias charrua. The sequence continues at coordinate 52,964 of JBBPBX010005345.1, forward strand.
TTGTGTTAAGGCAATACAAGTGGGAGAGGAGGCAGAGCAGGTAAAGAGTTTAGCATCCTGACTGCCTGATGAACAGAGCTGTCACTCAGTCTGCTGGTTCGAGCCTGGAGACTCCGCAGTCTCCTCCCTGATGGCAGCAGGCTGAAGCAGCTGTGTAGTGGGTGTGTGGGATCACCTGCCATGCAGAGGGCTTTTCCGAGTGAGGCGGTTGCTGTGTAAGTCCTGTAGTGAGGGGAAGGAGGTGCCGACAATCTTCTCAGCTGCTCTCACAATGCGCTGGAGGCTCTTGCGGCAGGATGCAGTACATGCACCAAACCACACCGTGATGCAGCTGGTCAGGACACTTTCTATGGCACCCCTGTAGAAGGTGCACATGATGGGGGTTGGAGCTCCAGCCCTTTTCAGCTTGCGGAGAAAGTAGAGGCGCTGGTGAGCCTTCTTGGCCAGTGATGCAGTGTTCCTGCTCCAGGACAGGTCCTCTGAGACGTGCACTCCCAGGAACTTGGTGCTGTCCACTCTCTCCACTGTGGTGCTGTTGATGGTCAGAGGGGCATGTTGGGCATCCCTCTTCCTGAAGTCCACAACAATCTCCTTTGTCTTCTCCACGTTGAGAGTGAGAGGCCAGGCGGCTCACCTCGTTCCTGTAGTCCGTCTCATCGTTGTTGCTGATGAGACCCACCACTGTTGTGTCGTCCGCAAACTTGATGAAGTGGTTGGAGCTGTATGATGGTGTGCAGTCGTGTGTTAGCAGGGTGAATAGAAGGGGGCTCAGCACACATCCTTGTGGGGCCCCTGTATTCAATGTGATGGTGCTGGATGTGTTACTCCCGACCCGTACTGCCTGTGGTCTCCCGGTCAGGAAGTCTAGCAGCCAGTTACACATTGAGGTGTTCAGCCCCAGACTGTCCAGTTTAAGGATGAGCTGTTGGGGGATGATGGTGTTGAATGCTGAGCTGAAGTCGATGAACAGCATTCTAACATAAGAGTCCTTCGTGTCCAGATGTGTGAGAGCTGTGTGGAGGGCAGAGGAGATGGCATCGTCGGTTGAGCGATTAGGCCGATATGCAAATTGGAAGGGATCCAGGGAGGCAGGGAGGACAGATGTGATGCTTTTCATGACTAGCCGTTCGAAGCACTTCATCAGGATGGGGGTGAGTGCTACTGGACGATAGTCATTGAGGCAGGAGGGCGTTGCCTTCTTTGGGACAGGGATGATGGTGGTGGCTTTGAAACAGGTGGGGACGATGGCCTGACTCAGTAAGATGTTAAAGATGTCCGTGAAGACCACTGCGAGTTCCTCTGCACAGTCCTTCAGCACACGATCAGGTATGTTGTCAGGACCAGAAGCTTTCTGGGCATTGATCTTGATGAATGATCGCCTTACGCTGTCTGAGGACAGCGCCAACACCTGGTCATCAGGAGAGGGGGGAGTTTTTGTGTAGGTGTGCTGTTACATGCCTCAAACCGAGCAAAGAAGTCATTCAGTTCATTCAGCGTAGAGGTTGTGCTGTCACAGGTCTGTGGGGATGGTTTGTAGTTTGTGATGGTCTGTATTCCCTGTCACAGACTCCGTGTATCCTTGCTGTCCTTGAAGCGGTGAGCTATTTTCCTGGAATACTGCTTCTTGGCTTTTCTGATGCCCCGGGACAGATTGTTTCTGGCTGCCCTCAGGCCCACCTGATCTCCCGCTGTGAAGGCAGCATTCCTGGCTCTCAGGAGTCTGTAAACCTCTGCTGTCAGCCATGGCTTCTGATTTGCCCGAACAGTGATGGTCTTGAGGTTGGTTACATCATCAATGCACTTGGTGATGTATGAACACACAAGCCGTTTACGCATTTGCCGGCCCTCCCCGGTCCCGCTCGTCTCTGGTTGGCCCAGAGCCAGCTCTGGCCCGCCCTCGTTGATTGCGCACTGTCCGGAGAGCAAGCCTTGAAGTGGGTGGGGTGTTCACTTGACGTGGGTGGGGTATTCACTTGACGTGGGTGGGCAGTTCTTACCGAAAAGCTCAGAATGCGAATTTTTGGAAAAAACGAAATAAATACTGAGTTTTCATGTGTTTTTTCACTACAGTTAGCAAGTTAAGCATATAAACACACGTTTCCGATCATTTTTATGCACTCAAAAGTAGTTTTTAGATGAAAATAGAGTGTTTTTAGGTGCGCTGGCGAAATTTACGAGCGGACTTCCGGGTTGCGAATTTTTGGAAAAAACGAAATAAATACTGAGTTTTCATGTGTTTTTTCACTACAGTTAGCAAGTTAAGCATATAAACACACGTTTCCGATCATTTTTATGCACTCAAAAGTAGTTTTTAGATGAAAATAGAGTGTTTTTAGGTGCGCTGGCGAAATTTACGAGCGGACTTCCGGGTTGCGAATTTTTGGAAAAAACGAAATAAATACTGAGTTTTCATGTGTTTTTTCACTACAGTTAGCAAGTTAAGCATATAAACACACGTTTCCGATCATTTTTATGCACTCAAAAGTAGTTTTTAGATGAAAATAGAGTGTTTTTAGGTGCGCTGGCGAAATCGCAGTTGATGACTCAACACGCAGCTAGTCACGCCCTCTGGTCTCGCCCCTACACGAAGCAGTCCAGCCCCTGCTGCAAACAACGAATCAAATGTGAGCAGTAAATGACGTGAAACTGGGCCCGTCGGGCCGCGGTCCGATGGAACCACGGTGGAGATGGTTCCAAAACGAGGGCGGAGCCGGGGAAAAAAAGGAAAATGCGGACACGCTGAACCCGGGTTAGAGGGCGGGGCGGGGCCACCCGGGCCTTTAAGGGCTGGTCAATGCGAAAACGGCTACAGTGTCTGAGTACTCCTGGAGACATGTGTTGTTGTTTGTGGTAGCAGCTTCTTAATATAATGATAGGCTCCATTACCTTGATTTGTGAGTCCGTTATGTCGGCTGTTGTAATGTTTGTAGTCGTCCCCCGGTGTTTAATGTATTTGTCCAGCCACTGCAAAGACAGGTATAATGGAGGAACTGGATTGGTCCCGCCAGGATCCCTACTCCGGACCGCCTCGGCGAGTTTCTCTTCAAAACTATCCATGTCAAAGCAAAAACAAAAACCGGCTTCTGGAAGAGTAGCGGGTAGCGGGTAGTGGTGTGATACATTATATTGACATCCAAACAAAAAACGCCCACAAACTTTGAACCAATCACACGCTCCGAGCCGCATCCTCCGCGTCTCGCAGTGCTGACTGGGGGCAATGTATAGGACAGCTGTCACCGGGGGATCGCAGAGGGAGTGCAGACGGAAGTTGCGCAACTTTTTTCACTCAACGGGGGATAAAAGACGTGCGACAAGAAGTATAAACCAGCCTTTAGCATGTTAGTCCCTCTGCGCCGCGTTAGCATGTTAGCTCCTCCAAAAGGCTGCGTAGCTGTTTCTCCGCGTTTTAGCATGTTAGCTCGGTGTCCATCCAACATCTGAGGTTGCCAGGCGGACATCGAGGCGAGCTCCCGGCCGCAGCAGGCCTCTCCGCCGCCCGCACAGAACACCGGCTGATGGCAGGGACAGTAGCAACGGGATATGGTCACCGGGTCCCGCGGTGAGCTGGTGGTGTCGGCCGGCGTGGTGGAATGTGGCGCGGCGCAGCGATTGGCTGCTGCTGCTCCGGGCCTGAGATGTCCGCAGAGTTCACCGAGCATTTCCATCTCATTTATCCGTATGAGGCAACCTCTGATCGGACACACGGTCCTCCAAAGCCGGCTGGCCGGAGCTAACCGAAGCCAACTGAAAGCTGGCGGACACTGCCGAAAACTGGCGGACATTACCGAAAACTGTCGCAAACTGCGTAAATCGGCTTCTAAATAATAATAATAATACTTTATTTATAAAGCCATTTAAAACAACCACAGCTGCAACAAAGTGCTGTACACATGAAATCAACACATAAAATAAGATTTTTCAACAAAAAAAAAATTTATTTTATATTTTTATTAATATGATGCGTTCGTAACACCGAATCGCCGTAACTCGAGGCCGCCATAACGCGAGGACTACCTGTATTTTTGTCTGTATTGTTAGCAAAATATCTAATGAGCCATCAAACAGATTTTAATGCAACTCTCATAAAGAAATCATGGAAGCTAAGCAGTGCTTTAAGTGGGCCGGAACTCACCGGAACCCAGTTCTGCCACTTCTAAAATTTAATCCTGAGAGTACCGGGACTTTTTTAAGCGTAAGGTGCGTTCCGGAACTTATTTTCGTCTTCTCCACTTGAAAGACCCGTGGCAGATTAGAATGCATCATTTCCCCCTGACTGGATTTCAAGAAAGAGTAATGCATCTGTCGACAATAAAACATCTTTGGTGGAGCGCGTCATTTTGGCCAATCACAACCTCAGGATAGACAGGGGGAGGAGACGACAGCGAAATCTGTAAAAAAAAAAAAAAAACTCTGCAGCGCGACAGAGCGCGAGGGAGGCGGAAGTAACTCCTCCAACGTGTGGGTAAAGTTAATATTTTTATACATGCAGTGGAGTGTAACCATTGTTTAGTAAAATGGCATGTTGTGTTACAAATAAAACTAAATAAAAATTGACAAAATAAAAGTCAGTTGCACCCATAAAGCCACTGTGATAAATTGTCACATTAATTTCATTATCTTAGCCACAGGAGTGAGTTTAAAAACAGGATGATGTATATGAACTAGTTGAATGAGGTGTCTCTAAAATATCCTGATGCATGATCAATAATAATTTAAACTATTTTTTAATCTGTCCACAGGACCTGACTTTATTTTGTTAGATGTCTCTAAAATAGTTAGTGAATCAAGTGTTTACATGTAGGTAAACATAGATGTTTAACAACTTGTTAAAATACACCAGAATGCAGGAAATGGCATCTACTTTATTCAAAATTTCTGGCAAAACATCTTCACCAGCATATTTAAGAAATGAGTTTTTACTGTTAGTAAGTAAGTTTTATTTATATAGCACATTTCACAGACATGAGAGTCACATAGTGCTTTACAAAAGGAAAAATAAAATCATAAAATCACAGAAGTACTATACAAAAAGGTAAAACATAACAAACTCTAAAATCAATGTACAAAATTAACCAAAAGCCTGTCTGAAGAGATAAGTCTTAAGTTTTTAAATGCATCTGTTGACTCGGAGCAGCGCATTGTTAGCAAAATGTTCTGCTGTATTTGACTTGCTGCTGTTGTTGGTTGTTGATTTTTTGGTTGACACAATCTTTCCTATTTATGTCCTCATTAAATTAGGTTAGTAAATGACTTTTACCTGAAGCATGTTAAAAAATTACAAAATCTTTCGGGGGGGGGGGGGTTGGCGCAACGTTTGTCACCTTTTTCATCCCTTCTGAGTTTGCAGGTATGCATATTATTATGACATTAGGGAGGGTACCGGCTAGGGGTGTAACGGTACACTAAAATCACATTTCGGTTTGGTTCAATTACAAGGAGGGCTCGGTTCGGTTTATTTTCGGTTTATTTTCTGTACAAAAAAAAGACAAAATAAAGACTTACAAAATGTTTTATTTTGAAAATGTGCCAAAAATATGTTTGTATTGTAGTAATAAATAAAAGTGACCCATTTGGATGATATTTTAAATAAACAGCACTCTACAATAAATAAATTATATTAAAAATAATAAAAATCTTAATAAATACAAGTACCGGTCTGTTGTGGTGAAGAGAGAGCTGAGTCGAAAGGCAAAGCTCTCAATTTACCGATCGATCTACGTTCCCACCCTCATCTATCATCATGAGCTTTGGGTTGTAATTTGTGACCGAAAGAACGAGATCTCAGATACAAGCGGCTGAAATGAGTTTTCTCCGCAGGGTGTCTGGACTCTCCCTTAGAGATAGGGTGAGAAGCTCAGTCATCCGGGAGGGACTCGGAGTAGAGCCGCTGCTTCTCCACATTGAGAGGAGCCAGTTGAGGTGGCTCGGGCATCTGGTTAGGATGCCTCCTGGACGCCTCCCTGGTGAGGTGTTCCGGGCATGTCCCACCGGGAGGAGACCCAGAGGAAGACCCAGGACACGCTGGAGGGACTATGTTTCTCGGCTGGCCTGGGAACGCCTTGGGATTCCCCCAGAGGAGCTGCTCCAAGTGGCTGGGGAGAGGGAAGTCTGGGCCTCCCTACTTAGGCTGCTACCCCCGCGACCCGACCCCGGATAAGCGGAAGAAAATGGATGGATGGATAAATACAATAACAGTCAGAACCAGAACAATAAGCAGCAACAGACTGTTTACAATCTAACTAATCAAGTTTTTGTCCAGTAGCAGCAGTGTGGCTGTATTTGTCCTCATTACTCACAACCTCTTCTTGGTGGGACAGGTCCTGGAACAGTTCAGAGTTCAGTTCAGTCATCACACACTTCTTAGCTGCAGCAGGTGATCTCTGGTGGATTTCCCTGAAGTGGAAGAGAGATGCTACCTCTGTAACTGGAAATACTGGAAATAAAACACAGAGGTAAAAAAATAAGTTAATAAGATTATGATTTTAAATAATAATAAATTATAAATAATAATTATAATAAAAGAACAATACCTCTTGAACGGTTGAATATCTCACTCATCATCAGGGCAGGGCTTAAATCAGCTCCAGGACTTGTTGACAATCAGTTTTAGTTTTTTCATAAAGAGCTGAACTTTTTGACTTAAGTGTTGACGTGATGGATGGCTCATAGCAAGGATCAACTGCGCATAAAAAACATTCAGACTTAGATTCAGACCTTTAAAAACTCATACAGTTTGTGTTATTGATCTGGACCGATCTAAATTACCTGATGAAGTTGTAGTGGCAGGGATTCCGACTTGGGACCCGAAGGACGCGGGTTCGCGCCCCGGTCACTACACACCTTGGGGTGCCTATGAGTGCACACCTATTTCTCCAGCTCCCCGGGCGCTTTCTATGGCTGCTCACTGCACCACCTGGTGGTGGTTGGGTTAAATGCAGAGACGAATTTCGTCTGTGTATGGGAAACATACACAGATGACAAAAAAGGACATTATTATTATTATTATTATTATTATTATTATTAAATGCAGCTGTGTTGTTAGCGCACTTTGTAACAGCTGCTTTTTCTTCGTTCACGTTCGGATGAAGTCGTTTCAAACGAGTTCACGTTAGACGTGTTGCTGCTGTATAGTATGAACCGCTTCCATAGTAGCAGAGCATGTCTTGTGAAAACAACGTCCACACACACAGCTTTGTGTGCTCGTCTTTTAACAAGAAAACCATAACGTTAACAAACAGGAGACCGCAGCGAGAAGCTAACGGCTAATGCTGCGCGATAATAGCTCCGTGCTGAAACGCGCCCAGGAAATTTTGTTCCGCGGCGCATTATATTAACGTTCAATGAGTGAAAAAATAACCGAAACGGTACGGAGGTGGACCGAACCGAACGTGCTGTACCGAAACGGTTCGGTACACCCACTACAACTGTTACATGCCTAGTACCGGCACTTATTTTTTTCCACATATAGAGTCAGAGTCAGAGAGAATTTATTGTCATTTGCACCGCATGTAGTACATGTGTTGAAAACGAGATTATGTACACAGGGTCCCAGTTACATCCAACAACAAATGCAAGAGAAAAACAATAATAACATCTAGGATTAACTAAGAGAGACATCAGCTAGTAATACACTAAGCCCTAATGTAGTAGAAAAACATCATTATAAACAGCAGCACGAACATGAGTCATTATGAGCAGATGGTCACAGATGAACGCAGCAACAAGAAACAGATCAGTATCAACATGATGTGACATTTTGCAGTGTTTATTCTTATTATTTATTTATTCATGAGTCTGACAGCCTCAGGGTAGAAGCTGTTCCTCAGTCTAGTGGTTCTACATTTGATGCTCCTCAACCTCCGTCCCGAGGGGAGTGGTGCAAAGAGTGAGTGTGCTGGGTGAGTGAGGTCTTTCATGATGCAGGTGGCTCTTTTTCTGCATCTGGAGGTGTAAATGTCTGTGATGGTGGGGAGACTGACTCCCACAGACTTCTGTGCAGCCTTCACCACTCTCTGTAGAGCTTTCCTCTCTGCAACTGTGCAGCCTCTATATAGCACTGAAGCTAAGCAGAAACAACATTAGCAAACATGAAATGGCCACAACCAAACCAATTTTGGGGAGAGTGGTGGCGCAGACGTTTGAGACGGTGGACCTGTGATCGGAAGATCGCCGGTTCAAGCCCCGGTACCAACAACATCAAAAAATGTGGGTGGAAAAACGTGAAACACCCACACCTGCCTCCACCCTCATTCGCCCTACACTGGGCCCCTGAGCAAGGCCCTTAACCCCCACCATCTTCTCCCTAAACAAGTCTCTCTTGAAAATGAGTTCTCATGGCTCAGTGAGACTACCTGGATGAATAAAGGGTACCGGTAAATGAAAAAAAATTACAGATTGTTAGCTAACAATTGAGATCTGTCTTTAACACTTTGCTAATAACTATTAAAGTGAATGTTGTCTGCCTATTAGCAAAATATCTTCAGAACCACTAATTTAATGAAACTCAACTAACTTTTGATGTCACCCCAATTAAAACTGCTGCTATAGCTAATCAAGGTCCAGATCAAGGTTCTTCATTGTCATTCACATCACATGTGGTACATGAGGTGGAATGAAATTATGTGCACAGGGTCCCAGTTACACCCAACAATAGCAAAAATATAAAGTGTAAAAAGAAACAGTATGTAAAGATCGAAGATATACACTAAATAAAAGCCAAACGGTATGCTAAATAACTCTAAGATATACACTAGTCACTAATAGTGCAAAACAATACACCAAACAACAGCACAAACATGAGTCTTTAAGTAGGTGGATGAGTGTGAATGAATACAGCAGCATGAAATGATCAGCAAAATAAGATCAGCAACATGGATAATCAGCAGCACATATCAACAATTAAAGTTGCATTACAGGAATTTTTTTACAGTGATTATGCTAGTTAGGGATTCATGAGTCAGCCTCAGGGTAGAAGCTGTTCCTCACTAGTGGTTCTAAACTTAATGTCCCATCCTCCTTTCTGAAGGGAGTGGGGCAAAAAGTGTGTGTGCTGGGTGAGTGGGGTCCTTCATGATGAAGGTGGCCCTCTTCCTACATCTGGAGGTGTAGATGTCTGTGATGGTGGGGAGGCCGACTTCAACAGTCTTCTGTGCAGCCTTCACCGCTCTCTGCAAAGCTATTCTTTTGACCTCAGCCGATTTTGACCTCAGCTGACCTCAGCCGATACAAAAATGGCTATAACACAGTCCGTTTTACAGATGAGCTAAGTCATGTGTGGTAGTAGCTGATAGTCTTCCTCAATAAAATCAC
>JBBPBX010005346.1:0-38045 GCA_038048925.1 Garcialebias charrua
GGTAGTCCCCGACTTACGAGCGCTCTGACTTACGAGGTCCCGGACTTAAGAGCATGCATCTCATTAAAAAAAAAAAAAAATTTTTTTTTTTTTTTTTTTTTTTTTTTTTAATAAATGAATACATGTACAGTACTGGACAGTCACCAAGCACTTAGCCTATCCTAACACAGTTTTTAAAGATGAAGGAATAAGTTGAATTGTCTCCCTTTCACATAAAGGGAGCAAGCTCCCTATGGAGCCTGCAGGGAGGAGGGAGACAATTCAACTGACTCCTTCATCTTTAAAAACTGTGTTAGGATAGGCTAAGTGCTTGGTGACTGTACAGTACTGTACATTTATCTATTTATAAATAAAAAACAATAAAAAATAAAAATACTGTATATACTGTATATTTTTAATAAATAGATAAATGTACAGTACTGTACAGTCACCAAGCACTTAGCCTATCCTAACACAGTTTTTAAAGATGAAGGAGTCAGTTGAATTGTCTCCCTCCTCCCTGCAGGCTCCATAGGGAGCTTGCTCCCTTTATGTGAAAGGGAGACAATTCAACTTATTCCTTCATCTTTAAAAACTGTGTTAGGATAGGCTAAGTGCTTGGTGACTGTCCAGTACTGTACATGTATTCATTTATAAAAAAATAAAAAAAAAAAGTAAAAAAAATAAAAATAAAAATAAAAAAATTCTTTTTTTTTTAACTATGTGATCCTACTTACAATTTTTTGACATACGAGCGCCCCCTAGGGACGGAACTCGCTCGTAAGTCGGGGACTACATGGGCATTACGGTGGCACAACTGGTAGAGCTGCTGCCTCTCAGCGAGAATGTTGCCGGTTCAAATCCCGGTCTGGGGCCTTTCTGGGTGGAGTTTGCATGTTCTCCCCGTGCATGCGTGGGTTTCCTCCGGGTACTCCGGTTTCCTCCCACAGACCAAAAAACATGCTTGTTAGGCTGATTGGTGACTCTAAATTGACCCTAGGTGTGAGTGTGAGAGTGGATGGTTGTTTGGTGTGAGTGAGACAGGTCCCTCTTGTAAATGAGTCCCCGTGACTCAACGAGGCTAGCCTGTATAAATAAAGGTTGAATGAATTATATATATATATATATATATATATATATATATATATATATATATATATATATATATATGTAGCACCTCTGCACACTTTATGCTGAAAACCTAAAATGGAGGGTGCTTGGGTTCGGTATCAATCTGGTACCCCAATCGGTGTGCAGCACCAATGACCTAGTTTAATACAAATAGGACCCAGAGAAACAGTGTAATTTGAGGCAAAATGATTCAGCCTTAATTTATTAAACTAAATAACCTAATAGTGAGTGACAGGAAGTTTAACTAGTCACCACCATAAACTTTATAGCCGGAAAACTCTTAAAATTTAAACAAAATACCTCTTCACATAAGGCAGAACAAAAGGAATATTACAGGTCTCTTTTTTTTCTTTTCACCAAAGAACAACAGTAAATGTCCATGTACATCAATATACACAGTCCTGTACAAAATGTAACCCAGTCAATTTATTACTCACAACCTCCAGAAGAGTGGGAAAAACGTTGCAGGCCTGTTACAAAAACCCAGAGTTTTTAAATCCCAGAGGAAACTTTGAGAACGTTGCAATTCACTCGTCCTCTTCTTCTCCCACGTCCATTGAACTCAGCAGCAGAGCCCGCGAAACTGAAGCTCCTCAACTCAAAGCTCGCCAGGACTATTTGCGTCTGTATCCTCTCGTCCCTCCCTTCGCGTCGACCAAGCTCCTCCAACTTTGTCTTAATTTTGTCCTCACCAAGGCGTTTTGTCCAACTTTCTCCCTCTTGAGTCTGTATTTTCTCACTTTTTCCAGTCCCAGTGACCAATCAGATGGCTCACCCCTGGACAAGCAGTCTTAGTGACCAATCAGGTGGCAAAACAAAATAAATACACAGTGCAGCTTACGTCAAACTAATACTTCTCCCACATGCAATATTTACTAGCCTGGCCCTTGCCTTCCTGCACAGCTCCACTCAATTCTCATTTCCCTTCACTGCACAGTCTGGGACTTCTCTCATTAACAACCATTTCTCCGGTAGATTTTTGTTCGGACCAATCAGAGAACAGAAGGGACGGAGTTTTGGACCCTAACCCACGCCCCCACCTGTCCCAGCGCGCAGAGCCCTATAAAAGGGCTCTGCCAGCGCGCAGTCAGCGAGCACCGGCATGTTCTCATTCAAAGCGATGCAAAGCGATGCAGAACTGTTTTATATGTGACACAAATTTATTAATTTCCCCTTCTTAATCCCTTATCTGGAGTTTTCTTTTGTTTTTTGGGCCAAAAGTCAAGTGATCGCTCGCGCCCTCCTCCTTCTCTCCCTCCGCTGAAATGAACAAGGAAATGGCTGTCACGAGAATTAAACTCGGGTTTTACGTTGCTGACCGAGTCCCATCAGATGTTCTGGTCTTCTGGTGAGCTGGACCAGCGATCCATGGTTTTATTGTATTTTATTAAAACGTTTTATTAACATATAAACACAGAATTTCCAGCGCGGCAGCCGGCAGCAAGAGAAAAGCTGCTGCAGGAGGCGGAGCAGTTGTCAAGTTCACCAGAGCACGGGGGGTGGCTCTGAGGGGAGGGAGCAGAATGCTTTCCCTGTTCAAAATATCCAATGGTTTTGTTCCTCAGCAGAGGCCAACGCCTACAGCAAGAATTGTTTTAAAATGGAGAGGTCCCAGACCCTAGTCTGAAGCGAAGTGAAGGACAGGGTGTGGTTTTAACCAGGCTAAATATTTACATAAAATAATGCTCAATTGATTTACAAAATACAGTTTTATTTACTTAGTAACTATATTTACCCTTAACATTATTTAAATATTAAAGTAAAGGAAAATACAAGTGTATTTCTTTCAGAAACAAGAATATGAAACCCATAACTGTCATCAATGTTATGCATTAGTAAATAAATGTTTACTTTTAATATATTTGTGTCTTGTCTTGAATTATGTAAGACTTCTATTAACCTCATTGTTACCTTGTAGAAACCTCAGTTTATCCACTGGGCTACATCTTCCCCCTGCTAGAAGATTTTGATGTCCTCATCAAATCAAAAGTTAGACAACTAACAGAGGCTAACATTAAAACTAGTTTTAATGAGAACTTAACCTTGAACATGTTTCACACATGGCCAGGGGGTGACACCAGAAGGTATGGCAAAACTGGCTTCTGGGGACTTGGTAGGTTCCACTTCCCACCAACACTCCATGGCTGAAGACTGTCACTGGCTGGTCAGAAGGCTTGCCGAGTTCATCGTAGGTCAATCGAACTACAGGTCGAACAATTCTCCTTGATCTTTCAGCAGGCATACGTACTGAGTTGAGGTCTGTTTCCTCCACTAGGTCATCAAGTGCTGGAGCAGGGATAGTGGCGTCGTCTGAGTAGGTACTAGGAACTGCCTCTAACTCTCCCAAGTCTTGGACTGATCTTGGTTGGTCAGTTTCACTGGTGGTGAGCCCAGATATTCTGTTGGAAAACTCTGGATGAGTTAGCAGTCCATCCAAGTCAACTCCCAATGGTTTGGATAAGTATACTTCCTCGTACTCTGAGTCTGAGTACATTTCCTCATCCCTGTGGGAAGACCTTAGGAGTCCACTTTCCCTTTGTAGTTGTGCTCTTGTCATACATCTCTTTGGTGGTTCTGTCTCACTATCATCCAATGGAAGTCTCACAAGGTATCCAATAGGCAACAAGTGATTCCGATGAACCGTCTTCTCTGGACCTCCACCTCGTTCAGGTTTAATTGTGTAAACAGGGAGATTGGGTAATTTATCCACAACAAGGTAAGGCATAGGTCTCCATTTGGTTTTCAGCTTTTGTTTTCCTGTCACACCAAAGTTTTCCAGTAAGACTCTGTCACCTTTTTCCAGAACTTGTTCTTTCACATGCTTATCGTGAGCTACCTTGTTCCGTTTATGGTTCTTGTCAGCGGTCTCTGTCGCCAAGTTGTAAGCTCTCTCAAGATCTTTCTTCAGCTTGGTGACATACTGATGGTAGGAGACAGACTTTTGACTTTCATCCGACACACCAAAGCAAATGTCTATTGGTAGCCGAGCCTCTCGTCCAAACATTAACAAGTAAGGCGAGTATCCTGTTGCTTCATTTTGAGTGCAGTTGTAAGCGTGAACCAACTGACTTATCTTTTGACTCCACTTGTTCTTTTGCTTCGGCTCAAGGGTTCCAAGCATCGATAGAAGTGTACGGTTGAATCTTTCGGGCTGGGGATCTCCTTGCGTATGATAGGGAGACGTTCTTGACTTACGGATCCCAACCATCTTTAAGAGGTCTTTGATCAGTCTACTTTCAAAATCCCTCCCTTGGTCTGAATGTATTCGTGCTGGGAGGCCATAATGCACGAAGTAACGCTCACAAAGAATCTTTGCCACCGTGGCAGCCGTTTGATCCTTAGCTGGGAAGGCTTGGGCATACCGCGTAAAATTGGTTGAGCCCCACAGTCTGTGGTTGACTTTAAGAGCGACTTGAAGACCTTTCTTTTCGACCAAGAATACTTTACCTCCTCATGATTCTACTTTTGATCTTAGCTGATATTGTTATTGATTTTAATTGTTTTATTATTTGTTTTATTGTCATTTAATTCTGTTGCTCCTTGTAGCACTTTGAGATTTTCATTAATGAAAAGTGCGTTATAAATTGAATTCATTATTATTATTATTATTATTATTATAAATAATCGGTCACAACTAGGATGCTGGAAAACCCCTGCGAGTCTGACTCAAGTAATAGAAAATCGATGCACACAAGGTTGAGCGGGTCTTGACTTGTTATATGATTTAAAGGAGCAGCTCGCTGCGGAAGTGATTTACGAGTGATGCATCTTCCACAGTTTTTTACATATTGCTCAACCTGAGCTCCCATCTTGGGCCAATAGAACCTGTCACGGACAAGTCCAAGAGTTTTTTCCACTCCCAGGTGCCCAGATTCGTCATGGAGTGATTTTAACACCATGGAGACATGTTCTGTAGGGAGCACTATCTGGTGAATTTCATCTCCAGAAGATCTCTTAACTTTTCTATAGAGCAAACCCTCTTTGATGACAAGTTTACTTGCCTCTCTGTTTAGCATGTTAGCCACAGTGTTATCCCCTAGTGAGAATTGCGTGCCCTGCCAAAGTGACTGCTTAATGGGAGCGATTGCTGGGTCTGCATCCTGGGCTTGAATGATATCGTTGTAGCTAAGTCGCATCAAACAACCCAGATCGAGGTGAACTGGATAAGCGTAGCAGGTAGGAATGCCTTCAGGGGAAACTCCTAGAGACTCTGCCACTGTGATTGTCTCGTCACAAACTTTCAGTGTGTTGATCTGCTTACACAATGCTTTGACACTTTCAGGTGGCACAGTTTGCCAGTCTTTATCTTCTGTTGATAAGGGGTTTCGTGATAGCGCATCAGCGTCGATGTTGTGAGCCCTTAATCTATACTGCAATGTGAAATTGTATGTTGAAAGGGCAGAGAGCCAGCGATGACCAGTGGCATTGAGCCTAGCTGTTGTGAGAATATATGTTAATGGATTGTTATCCGTTTGTACTTTAAACTGAACTCCATACAAATAGTCATGGAATTTGTCAACCACAGCCCACTTTAGAGCCAAAAACTCAAGCTGGTGCACCGGATAGTTTTTCTCAGATGCACTCAGCTTCCGGCTTGCGAAAGCCACAGGTCTCAATCCTTCAGGGTGTTCTTGATTCAGGACTGCACCCAGGCCATGCAAACTGGCATCTATGTGGAGGGTATAAGGTTTGGATGGGTCAGCAAACGCCAGTACAGGAGCATTTGTGAGGCAATGAATGATCTGTTGAAATGCCTCATTGCACGACTGATCCCATTGATCGCCGAAAGGCTCATTAACCCTGTAGTAGGTTTTGCTTGTCCCTTGATTACCCTTACTTTTCTTTTGAGTGGGAGGATATCCTTTGCATAGTTCAGTAAGGGGTCGGACGATGATGGAATAGTTTTTTTATGAATCGTCGATAGTAGCCACAGAATCCAAGGAACAACTGCAGAGAAGAGAGATCAGTTGGCTGCTTCCACTGGGTTACAGCTTCCACCTTTCTGGAGTCGGTAGCAATACCATGCTCAGAGACAATGTGACCAACATAGGTAACTTGTGAACAACAAAACTGGCACTTGTCAAGGGACAGCTTTAGTCCAGCCTCCTCAAGGCGTGTTATAACCTTAAGCAGCCTCTCTTCATGCTCTTCAAGGGTTCTGCCAAACACAATCAGATCGTCCAGGTACACTATGACCTCCAGCAGATGCATATCTCCCATGGCTTTCTCCATAAGCCTTTGGAATGTTGCAGGAGCCCCGGTTATGCCCTACGGCATCCGTTCAAATTGATTGGACCCCAGAGGACATTTGAAGGCTGTTTTTTTTCCTTGTCCTCTTCAGCCATAGGGATCCGATAGTAGCCACTGCGGAGGTCTAAGACAGAAAACCACTTACTGCCCATCAGACAGTCTAATGCATTGTTGATCCGTGGCACAGTGTACTGGTCTGGGATTGTTCTGCGATTTAAGGTTCTGTAGTCTACACACATCCACAGTTGACCATTCTTTTTGCGGGAGAGGACAATGGGAGAAGCGTAGGGACTTCTTGATTCCTTTATGATGCCTGCTGCAAGCAACCCTTGAAGGTGAAGCCTGAGGTCATCCAAATCGGCTGGAGCAATGCGGCGAGAACGCTCCCAGAAGGGGGTACTGTCAGTTAGCCGGATATGATGCTCCACACCCTTGGCCAAACCTACATCCCATTCATCAGTTGAAAATACATTAGAATGCTGTGACAGCTTGTGTTGCAGTCTTTCTTTCCATTCTTTTCTGATTGCAATGTCACCAAAGTGGAACAAAGACGGGTCAATGGGGAGAACAGTATTGACCTTCATTCTTGGGGTATCCATCACCATGTCAGATATATACAGGTGAGCAATAGTGGTGCCCACTGGAATAGCTGTCTGCTTTAATTACTCATTTTGTAGTAGCACTAGAAAACTGTTCTTATCTAGGATTTTAGAGAACAGTACTGTTGGCGGGACCAATACACTTGGTGGAAGAGCAGGTGAGGTGCACGTTCAGTTATTAGTATGCTGTCTTCTACTTCTCGATTCTCTTTGACTTTACAAATGGCAATGTGCTCTGTGCCAGCAGGAATGATTAGGGGACCCGGCCCTGTCCACTTTACATCAGCCACAGGTAAGTCTTTAGTATATCTAGTGAGCTCTGGTTTATGGGCCGATAAAGAACTTTGTTCCTGCACTTGGACCCTGGCTGAGTGGGCGTGCTCTAAGCCTTTTGCTTCTGGGTTCAAGTTGATAGGTTGAATCCCTTTGACATTTGTACCAACCAAGACTGGTACGGTCTCGGAACAACGTGGGTCAGGACACACTAAGGCAAGAACAGGGACGGACTTGAGTTTTTTGGACTTTGATTGCCTAGGAAGCTCCAAATCAATATGAATGTAACCCTTGAATGGGTAGCTGCTCTCTGATTCACTGAGACCCCATATGGCTAGACCAGTAACTGGATGGAGTGGGATGTGTGACAGGTGTTCTGAGTACCAACTGTCAAAGATGATAGTTACTTGGGACCCACTATCCATCAGATCAGTGCAAAGCTTGCCATTGATTTGGACTTTGGCAATGGAAGGAGGTCCAATTAATCCCTCTATTTGTCCGTACCATGGTAACTCTTCTCCTTACATTTGCATTAGTGGGTTTTGTTCTTGCATTGCGGTTTTGTTTCTGGTTTGTCCTTTGTTTTCTTTGCACCTGTATCAGCTTCTGTATTACTTTGGCGTAGTTCTCTGGGGCTGTGCATTTAGTTGAAAAATGTCCATCATCCCCACACCGATGGTAAATGGTAAATGGAGCTTATTTATATAGCGCTTTCCAGCCTCCTGTGAGGAGCCCCAAAGCACTTTACAATACCAGCCATCCAACCATTCATTCAGACATTCATACACCGGTAGTGGTAGCCTGCCTTGCAAAGCGCCATCCATACATACCGGGAGCAACTCGGGGTTAAGTGTCTTGCCCAAGGACACAACGACACATGGTGGGCGGATGCGGGATTCGAACCTCCAACCTTCCGATCGGGGGTCGACTGCCATTACCACTGTGCCACGGCCGCCCCAATAACAGAAGAAGTCACTCGAGTCTCTTGGTGTCAAAGTTCTTTGGGGAACTGGATTTGACTCAAGTTAATCGTGGGGTGGCACTGTAACAGGGCTATACAGTAACTGGGCTGAATGGACAGAACAGATACTTGCTTTCTGAGCTTTACAACTTCTTCTCTTAAAGCTTGCAGACCTTTATCCTCTTCAGTCTCTTTCAGTGTGTTGACTGTGGGCTCAGAGGTTGCAGCAGCAATACTTGGCAGGAATGACGAGGTGGTAAATTCACTCACTTGTCTTCAAAGCCGTTGTATTTCAGCTTTTATATCTTTTATCTCTTTATCTGGCACTACGGTGGTACTTTTAGCATACACGGCTTACTTGTGCAGCAGTGCCACGTCTTTAGTCTGCATTGCTCTGTTTTCCTGCAGTTCTAACCCTTTACTCAAAACATTTCACAGTTAGACTCATAATTTAAAGTCAGAGTAAAGAAAGACATGACTATCTTCAGTATGTGTGCATGGACTGTGAAAGCAAGGAGAGCTTTGACGACTCAGATTTTTGTCATTTTCAACTCAGAACTACAACACAATACCCTTCACAATTATCAACTGTGTACTGTATGCACATTTAGGGACAGTCTATTTTCACTTTAATGGTAAATGGACTGTACTTATATATCACCTTTCTATATTATCAAGATACTCAAAGCATTGTACACTACAATCGGTGTACTCATTTACCTATTCATACAGCACTCTATATCTATACAAAGACTAATCAGTGCTTTACCACATTCATACACTGATGGGACACACATCAGAGGCAATGAGGGGTTCAGTGTCTTGCCCATGGACAGTTCAGCATGTGATTGCTAGTGGAATCTAACCCCAAACTCTTGTATTGGAGGATAACTTATCTAACCACTCAGCCACAGCTGCCCAACCATGGTAAATTGAGCTTATTTATAAAGCGCTTTCCAGCCCCCTATGAGGGGCCCCAAAGCGCTCTACAATACCAACCATCCACCCATTCATACACCCATTCATACACCGGTAGCGGCAGACTGCCATGCAAGGCGGCATCCAGTCCTACCGGGAGCAACTCGGGGTTAAGTGTCTTGCCCAGGGACACAACGACACATGGTGTAGGGAACTGGGATTCGAACCTCCAACCTTCCGATTGGGGGTCGACTGCCATTACCACTACACCACGGCTGCCCAACCATAATCATCTGGAAGTTTTTAATGTTTCTATTTAAACCAATAGATTAACATGATGTTTGCTATAATGACCCCAAGTTGGCAGACTGATGACAAATGGACTCAAGATAAACAAGGGAAGTGATTTTTATTTACAGGGCTTGGAGAGGTTTTCTCACTGTGGGAGGAAGCAGGGGGATAAGGTGACTGTTCTTTTCAGAGATCTTGATTGAAGAGAATTGTTTGTTGATATTGTTTGTTTGCAGGTCACGTTGGAGAGGCAGGAGGTATGAGGTCCTTGTAGTGTCAAGGAGATGGAGATGAGATCTGTACAGGTGAGGTGAGTATTGCTGGATAAGGTAATAAGTGTGTGGTGTTTGGTGTTGTGTCCAGGCTGAGTCTTGTTGTATTGAGGAAACAGGACGATGTTTGGGAGAGGTCACAAGGAGCGAAGAGGTAGCTGAGCAGAAACAGAGGAGCAGGACTTGGAAACACTGGAGAATATCAAACAGTTAGTCAAGATTTCACAAGGAATGCGTTTTTGGCTGTCACTTAAATTACCAAAGGCACCATAATGTTCCAGTTTAGAATGAACGTCTGGCAGGGATGTTAGTGCAGAAAAAGTATTTCGTATCAGGTGCAGGTGTGGCTGGGTCGATGATGATTGTCAGCTGTGAGGGAAGTGATTATGGCAGAGAAAACTAGGGATCCTACAATGAAGTTTAAAACCCATCAGTTTTAGTTCTATTTTTGAATGCTAAATTTAAGCAAAAAAATCAAAAATAAACCTACAAACATTTGTATCAATAACATGGCCAGGTTTAATCTAAAACGGGCAGACTTCTGTTTTGTTTTATTAAAGCTGTTTTCACCAGAATTCCTTCTAGTTCCCTGAGATTTCTGAAGAAAAAGAAGATACTGTGGCTGCTCCTCAATATTTTTCAATTTTGTCTTTGCACATTTTTTAGTAGAAACTTGTTTTGTTGGAAACGCATTTACCATGCAAGCATAAAAAATACTGAACCTTAACACATGAACCTGAAAGTTATGCACCATAACTCATGTTCCCTGAAGGAAGGGAACGAGGTGCAATACTATTGCTATGGGAATTGTGCCCCAGCGCGATTGCCTGAAGGAATACATTCACGCCTTTATGGCAGGGGGCGTCAGCGTCACCCCAGAGGCCCCACCCTCTGGGTACTTAAGACGCGGACGCCCATCCTACTTTCTCCAAGTGCACTTCACCAAGCTTCAGCATTGAAAAGGGCCAACTGTGTTGCACCTTGTTCCCTTCCTTCAGGGAACATGAGTTATGGTGCATAACTTTCAGTTCCCTTATCAGTCAGGTCTCTTGGTGCAACACTATTGCTATGGAAATGTAATTAATTAACGCCCTTGAAATGCTCAGTAAAATGCATACTCGTGAGAAACTCCAGCCTTTATACTTCAGGCGTTCTTGCCACTCTCAACTGCATGTTTAGAGAGCACAGCCTGAGAAGAAACGTCACATGCAGAAACATTCACCTAATGCTTCCGCCAGACATAGCTGAAGAGCTCCAGCTGGCAGCCACACAGATGTGTGCAGCTGGTATACTGCTCACAGCCTCCTACTTCCCTAGATAATGTGGGAAGTGGAAGCAAAAATGAAAGATCAATGCTCAGACTTCTGATCCCCAAGTTAGCACCATTGAGGGATAAAACGGGTTTCATACACCGGGTGACCTTTGACCCCTCAGGGGCATACCTATGTACACAGCAGGTACACAGATAAACTTGAAGGTCCGCTATAAGCTTAGCTGAGCAGATGAGCTTTTAGGACTGGCCAAGGAGCCCAGTCTGGGGCCAGAGTCCTGTTGGTGTGTGTGTGTGTGTGTGGGGGGGGGTCCCCTCCTTAGTACGTCCCACATGAGAATATATCATGAGAGCACGTGCACCAAGGGTTTTACTTGCCCAGGCTCTGTGGTACGTCACAGAAAGATACATCACTCCTGTCCTGCAGCAGCTCCACTGGCTCCCGGTTAAATCACGCATCATCTTCAAAATTCTACTCCTCACGTTCAAAGCTATCCACAACCTTACCCCTCCTTATCTATCTGACCTCCTACAAATCTCCATCCCATCACACTCTCTCAGATCCTCCTCTTCGCTACATCTCCATGTACCCTCTGCCCGCCTCTCCACCATGGGAAGCAGGGCCTTCACCTGCTCTGCCTCTCACCTCTGGAACGCTCTACCGCCAGACCTTTGAAACACCACCTCCCTTTCTCTGTTCAAGACTGCCCTGAAAACACATCTCTTCAGACTAGCTTATTGTTAACTTTACTAAATGTATTTTTATTATATTCCATTTTATAACCTTTATGTATTTTATATTTCAATTTGTCGCTGATAATGTTTGATCTGTATTACATTGTATTGGTTTGTTAAGTGTCCTTGGGTGTCCTGAAAGGCACTTTTAAATAAAATGATTATTATTATTGTTATTATTAGAAAGGCTGACAAAAGGCACCCTCAGGGTGGAAAAGAAGCAGCCTTCCTCCTTCCCTTCCCTTTTTCTTTTAACAGAGGAGCTAAGCCGGCTTAGCTCTCATCTTCTGTTGTACCGTTTAAACGTAGCCGGTCAGGCCTGAAACCTTCAGCCTGTTCCCTTCAGTGGCCAGGCTGAAAGCTGCCACAGTTCCGGACTTGGGTGGAGAAGCTGCCCATGTACCTGGGTCAGCTGGTCCCTGTGAGAGGGTAGCTGCCATGGCGCTCCTGACAGGTGTGAAATGAGCTCCGGGAACCACGGTTTCTGTGGCCACCTGGGGGCTATCAATATCAGAGAGAGGGCTCCCCTGCGTACACGTTCCAACATCACCTGAATCAGAGGGACGGGTGGAAAAGCGTGATACAGCACCCCTGTTGGCCAGTCATGGGCCAAGGCATCCGTTCCCAACGGTGCGTCTGTCTCTTTTAGAGAGAAGTACCGGTCACAGTGTGAGCTGGTCCTGCATGCGAACAGGTCTACAGAAGCTCTCCCGTACCATGACCAGATCCGGTTCACGACCCATGGGTTCAGTCTCCATTCTGATGCCAAGAGAGGCCCTCTTGAGAGGGCATCCGCTCCGTAGTTCAGTTCGCCCGGAATATGAGTCGCCCTGAGTGACAATATTCTTGGGGCACACCATGTCGCCCAGTAGCACTCACCCCCATCCTGATGAAGTGCTTTGAACGGCTAGTCATGAAAAGCATCACATCTGTCCTCCCTGACTCCCTGGATCCCTTCCAATTTGCATACCGACCTAATCGCTCAACCGACGATGCCATCTCCTCTGCCCTTCACACAGCTCTCACACATCTGGACACGAAGGACTCCTATGTTAGAATGTTGTTCATCGACTTCAGCTCGGCATTTAACACCATCATCCCCCAACAGCTCATCCTTAAACTGGACAGTCTGGGGCTGAACACCTCAATGTGTAACTGGCTGCTAGACTTCCTGACCGGGAGACCACAGACAGTACGGATCGGGAGTAACACATCTAGCACCATCACATTGAACACAGGGGCCCCACAAGGATGTGTGCTGAGCCCCCTTCTATTCACCCTGCTAACACACGACTGCACACCATCGTACAGCTCCAACCACTTCATCAAGTTTGCGGACGACACAACAGTGGTAGGTCTCATCAGCAACAACGATGAGACGGACTACAGGAACGAGGTGAGCCGCCTGGCCTTGTGGTGCGGACACAACAATCTCACTCTCAACGTGGAGAAGACAAAGGAGATTGTTGTGGACTTCAGGAAGAGGGATGCCCAACATGCCCCTCTGACCATCAACAGCACCGCAGTGGAGAGAGTAGACAGCACCAAGTTCCTGGGAGTGCACGTCTCAAAGGACCTGTCCTGGAGCAGGAACACTGCAGCACTGGCAAAGAAGGCTCACCAGCGTCTCTACTTTCTCCGCAAGCTGAAAAGGGCTGGAGCTTCAACCCCCATCATGTGCACCTTCTACAGAGGTGCCATAGAAAGTGTCCTGACCAGCTGCATCACTGTGTGGTTTGGTGCATGTACTGCATCCTGCCGCAAGAGCCTCCAGCGCATTGTGAGAGCAGCTGAGAAGATCGTGGGCACCTCCTTGCCCTCACTGCAGGACTTACACAGCAAACGCCTCACTCGGAAAGCCCACCGCATGGCAGGTGATCCCACACACCCACTACACAGCTGCTTCAGACTGCTGCCATCAGGGAGGAGACTGAGGAGTCTCCAGGCTCGAACCAGCAGACTGAGAGACAGCTCTGTTCATCAGGCAGTCAGAATGCTAAACACTCTGCCTGCTCTGCCTCCCCTCCCATTTGAACTGCCTTAACACTAAAACTTTCTCACATATTATCACTCAACACAAAGTTTTTAACACTAGACTCTGTGTCATCAAACGGGTTATTCACTAAACTCTCGGTCATGTGCTCATACAGTTTGCACTACTTCTCATACTTGCACTAATGTCTGTATTACATCACTGCCTATAATCATAATACTGTTTACATTCTCTGTTTACATTTATTAATACTGTTTACTTTTATTACTACTGCTTACATGTAATTACTACTGTTTACATTTATTTACACTACTCTAATATCTACACCACTGCTGGTACATATACAGTGTGCTCTGAACGGTCTTATTTAGGGATGCCCAATGTGCCTTACTGCATATGCCACTTTTTGCCTCTACAACAACATCAACTACTACCTCATACATATACTGTGTACATTGACTCATACGCTGCTTTGCCACTTTGCAAATGTCAATGCTAGAAACCTTTAGTTTATTTTAGTTATACTTTTTATACTCTTTTTTTATACTAGTATGCAAAAACTCAGGACAATATTATGTTCATTAAATGTTTAATGTTTTAGTTTTAGAGTTGGTGTAAATTTTCATACTCTTATACCACTATGCAAAAAACTCAGGACAGTGTTAGTTTTACTATTTTATGCTTATGTCTATTATTATATGTTTCAGTGTTTCAATGTTTAGATGTTTACTGTTGCACCGAGGGACTGAGAGAAACGCAATTTCGGTCCTGTGTATGTCCTGCACTGTACATATTGCAGATCTGACAATACAGTTGACTTTGACTTTGACTTTGACTTTGATGTGAGCAGTTTTTGTGTCAGACCGAGGAGGGCTCGGGATCTAGTCCCTCCTTCCCTGTTGATGAAGGACACTGTAGTCCTGTTATCTGATTTTACTAGGACATGCTACCCTGTGATCAGACCCCTTTAAAAAAAGTATTTCACTGACAGGAACACGACCCACAATTCCAGGAAGTTGATGTGTAATCTCGCTTCCTGTTGTTTCCAGAGGCCTCGGGCATTCTGATTTCTGCAGACTGTCCCTCATCCTGTTTTTGATGCGTCTGTTGTGATTACCACACGGGATGACACCTATCCCAATGGGACCCCTTCCGTGAACTCGGACGGGTCCCTCCATGGTTCTAAGGCCTTCAGGCATTCTGAACTGATCCGAATTTTCCCTGCTCGCCTGAAGGGGACAGGATGTGTTTGCTTGTTTAGCCATATCTGCAGGGCCCGCATTTTCAAAAGTGTGTATGGCACGCAGGGTATGGCTGCCGCAAAGAGGCCCAAGAGACGTTGGCATGTCTTTAGGGGAACCTGCTGACCCAGTCTTAACCTTGTCAAGTAGTGGCGTATTGAGGAAATGCGTTCCTCTGGGAGCCATGCCCTGTACCAGGTTGTGTCGACCTGTACTCCCAAAAATATGGTAATCCGTGATGGAGTCAAGTCGCTCTTTTGCAGGTTTATGACAAAACCTAGAGCCTCCGGGTTAGAGATGACCCTACGGGAGTGCGACTGAGCCTGCATTTTGTTCCTAGCCAAAATCAGGAGGTCATCCAGGTAATTCATGATCCTGACCCCTTGACTCTTGAGAGGGGCCAGTGCTGCGTCCAGACATTTTGTAAATGTACGCGGAGTAGTTTTTAAACCGAAAGGTAAAGCCTTGAATTCATAAGCTTTCCCTTCGAATGCGAAAGAGGTGTATTTTCTGTGCCTCCTCCACACGCTCACGTGGAAATAAGCGTCTTTTAAATCCAAGGTGCATGCGTAATCTCCTGGTCTCACAGACTAGAGGACCTGAAGCAATGTGAGCATCTTGAACTTGAATGTTTTTATTCTCTTGTTCAGTATCCTGAGATCGAGGATCGGCCTCAAGGACTGGTCTCTCTTGGGCACCAAGAAGTACTTGCTGTAGTGATCGGAGTGCATTTTATGTGTTAGAACAACACTTATTACTCCTTTCTGCAGCATAGTTGATACCTCGTCTCTCAGTATGTGAGCGCGTGCTGGCTTGATGTTTGATTGCAACACCCCTGTGAAGGGGGACGGACCCTTGAGGAACTGCAGCCTGAGTCCGTGACAGACAGTCGTCATGATCCATGCATTCGGTAGACACGCCCTCCAGGCCTACGCATGTGCCATGAGCCTAGAAGGCATGTTTACCTGTTTTTTGTTTTGTGTGGGCATGGGAGGGGTGGCCTTTGACCCCTCTCGCGTGCTCAAAGGCGAGCTGGTCTGTCCGACAGAGGACGCCGTGGGGTCTGACCATCTCAGGCAGAGCTCAAGCGTCCTGCTGCGGCTCATTGTTTGACCTAGCAGTTTGTATTCCACAAAGGAGGGGTTTGAGTCAAGAACCAGGGCAGACTGGGCTTTGGTACTTTTATTTTTGTGTACGGATGAGCAAATGTTTGTTTTTATTTTACACACAATAGGAGAATCATGTTTTGTGCACACATACATGTCACCAGCTCCTCGTAATATTTTACAAATAAAGTCTCGGTTCAAAAAGTTCGGTTCCCGTACCACTTGGACGGGCAAACCTGTAAAAGTGTGAAGATGTCCCTTTTCATCAGGCTTCCCGCATGGGTTTACCGAAGAGGTTCTCGGTCTAGCCGCCTGGCGATGAAAAGGTTCCCCGTTACAGGCAGGTCTCTTCTGTGGGGGGCAACGTGTGACATCCCTGGGGAAAGCAAGACCCCTTCTTGGCAACCCTCACAGAGGGCTTCTGCCTGCTTTCGCCTTTGCTCCAGCTTGGTCTGGACGTGCTCCAGAGCTCCCCCGAAGAGTCCCATCGGCTCGATCGGGTGTTGTAGAAAGAGGGACCTCTGGTCTTCCGGGAGGTCCGTCAAAGTCATCCATAGGTGGCGTTGGGCGACGACCATTTCCACCATATATCTGCCCTATGTGATGGCTATTGTCCCTGTAATAAATCTATAGGCCGTTTGTGTAATTAAACACTTACGAGGTCAGTTTACTGACTTACCTATAGTTTAGATGAAAGATCCGAGCAGATTTTATCTACCCAAACCTACCATCAGTTTCACGGGGTCTCAACTTTTTCAGAATAAATCAATAAAATCGGTGATGTGATTAGCCAGAAATGTAATTTCACGAGAGACTTCAACTTATGTTGGTCTACCAGAAAATGGACCATTTATTGAAACTATCACAAAAATTACAATAAACATTTGTATCGATATTAGCTCTGATTTAATAACTATGTGGACAAGAACTCAAATTAAAACAAACCGACAGTTATTAACTTTTCTGTTGGCACATTACTTGACAGATTAATAGCTTATGAAAAGAAGAAATAGGAGGAAGATTTGAGATAAGTGAAAGCTAAGTTAACTGAAGTTGATTATTTTGAACCAACCAAGGTGGCAGCCTTTTCCCAAACAGGTCCAGCTGTACTTCCGACACGTGCAGCATACAAACAAGCCTCTTTACCTGGTGACGATACGTCTAGAGGAGATGAGGGCTGAGAAGTTTGTGGACACTAACGGACTGTGTGGTCCAGCTCAGGTCCAGTCGACTTCGTGCGTGTATGGCTGGATCAGACGAGCGAGAGCACGCTTTCACCGGCAGGAACAGAGCCAATCGCACTGACTGATTTTCAAAATAAAACTTCCGAAAACAAATTCTTTCAGAAATGAGTGTTTCGAGGCACAGCAAGGCTTTGCCGTGACTCCAGCTGAGACGTGGGTCTAGTTGACACAATGA
The DNA here is from genome assembly GCA_038048925.1 of Garcialebias charrua. Classification (NCBI taxonomy): domain Eukaryota; kingdom Metazoa; phylum Chordata; class Actinopteri; order Cyprinodontiformes; family Rivulidae; genus Garcialebias; species Garcialebias charrua. The sequence continues at coordinate 17,439 of JBBPBX010005346.1, forward strand.
CCGGAACGTCTCCAGCTTTCCCAGAGGAGAGAAGCAAGTTGTGAGATAGTTATCTCCAAAAGCACTAAAGAAAATGAAGGAAATGGCCCTTTATATGGGAGGCGGGGTCTTCCCCATCTCCTTAATGACTACTGGCTGGTTTACCAAAATAAAAGATGGAAGTTTAATTCCATAGGCAGAAAGTCTCTTGACGGACAACAGGAAAACTGTTTACATAAACAGCCAGATGGACTGGCCTGTTGAGTCTAGGTTGAAGACAAAACAGAGAAGGAAGTGAACAGCTTACCCTGGCTCATGTCCTAGATTTCAGAGCACACTTGTATTGTAGAATAAACCAGCAGAAGGGTCAAACTCATGCAAGTAACAGATCATCATTGAAATGACTAAAATATACTGTAGATCAATTCTGAATTAACACACATTAAAGAGAAAGTTCAATCTGATTAATTAGTGTCCATTAATCCAAAATAATTGTAACAAATATAAGTGTCCATTTGTCTCCTTGAGAGTTTCAAGAAGGTGTAACACTGAGAGTTTCAAAGAGATTCAGAGAGGTGTACTTGAAGGTCAAGACAGAAGGCCTGTATCACTACATCCCCATAATGCACAGCACGAAGTCAGAGGCCTTGCGGGCCTCCTCCAGGGCCTCTTCCGTACCCTGTAGGTCTGACGTTACCTTGAGCTCCTGTAGCTTCTTTGCCAGGTACGCCTGCATCATGGTCGAAGCGTTCATTGTGCGTGCCGCGAGGCCCTAAGCTCGGTAACCTTTATCGAGCTGTTTTGCCGAAGCGCGGCAGGCCTTGCTGGGCAGTGCTGGTTTTACGCCCGCTGGTGCGGGGGCTAGGTGAGACGCCAGGGTCTCCTCTATTTGCGAGGCGCTGGCGAGTCCTAATGTCTCCATCCCAGCGACATTCAGGAACCGAGAGAGCGGCAGCAGCATGGGAGCCCTGGGCTCAGCCCAGGAGCACGTGAGCTCCATGAGAAAATCCGGAAAAATGGGCATTCTTTGCCTCGTCATCGGCTGTTGTTTCGCATAGAAATAAATACCCGCCAGCCTCGTGACCTGTTAGTGAGGCGTCGGGTCTGGCCATGCAACCTGCAATGCGTCTGCAGCCCTACGACACAGGTCGAATAGGGCAGGGACCGAGGCGTTCATTTCCGGCAGCGTTGGCGCCAGGTTTTGGGAGAAGTCCTCACTTTCCCCCTCGTAACCGTACTCAGTGTCTTGGTCAGATGCTTCAGGCATCGAGTCCCCGACAGGGACCGACGTGTCCAAACCATTTCCTCCTCCGACCTGACCTCTGCATTCCAGGTCCGTGTTCTCGAGCTCTGGTTTGGGAGCGAGTGGTTCTGTTGGGCCTGTGGCATTTCGCACAGCAGCGTCACCCATTGCTTTAGCCATGGCATCCATGCGCCGCTTTCTTACAACCACCAGCATCTGGCTGCAATGTGGGCAGTAGTCGGGGGTTCCCAGCACTGTTTTCACGTGCAGAATACCCAGGCAGACAGGACAGGCCTTGTGGGTGTCCGTCGCCAACAGGGAGTATCCGCAGCCGCTGGGGCGAGGGCTCGCTGGCCTGTTGGTTTTCTTTGGAATCTTGGTCTTCCGTTTTCCTTTCTCGGGGGCCAAGTCCGAGATGCTTTCATCGAGTCTTTAATTCCTTTTGTTCGAAGATGTCCTCTCCGTCGCGTCGCTTTTGCTGGCTAGCCTGCTACTTGATTAGCAGGGATGCAGTGTGACGCAGTTAGCGCCGTCAAGCGAAGCAGCTGCGGAAAGAGAAGAAAAGCTTTGAGGTTAAGTAGAAAAACGATGGACTAGCTTTCTCCAGCCCAGCAATACGTAGGAAATTTCTCTGTACGCTCAGCGTAAGGAGCAAGCTCAACTCTGGTCAAGCGATGTGACAACAGAGAAGTCCCACAACGTTCAGGTTTTAGCGAGGTGAAGGGCAAAAAGAGAAAGTAGGATGGGCGTCCGCGTCTTAAGTACCCAGAGGGTGGGGCCTCTGGGGGTGACGCTGACGCCCCCTGCCGTAGAGGCGTGAATGTATTCCTTCAGGTAATCATGCGGGGGAGCAATTCCCATAGCAATAGTGTTGCACCGAGAGAAGGGAACAGTAAAATGCAACCTTAACAAAAAACTATTTTTAATCACTCTTTTGGAGCTTGTTGTCAGCCGCTTGTTGCAAAACAAAGTTTTTATAAAAATTATATATATATATTTTTTTTTTCTTAATTTATTGTAATAAAATATGTTAATAATCAGTTTAAACAGATGACTTGGTTAAAAACAAAGAAGGTAATTCTCCAAAAGCATTACACTTGCATTCAGTAGATGAACAAACTATTGCTTATTTACAGTATTTCCTTTTGTGTTTTGAGAACCAGGGCCAGAATTGTTAAATTATTTGTAGTCTCCTCTGTGATGTTGTCATTCCATTGAACTATCGAATGCTTCTTACATTACACAGCTGTGCTCCTGAGAAATGGTAACGGGATGGACAAAAAAAAAAGATGGAGAGATTTTAGTTTAATGAAATGACGGACAGACATTTGAAAGAAACGGGGTGAGGTTTGTGGTGAAGTTAGAAGCTGTGTTGAGTACACAAGATACGATATTAAAAAAGAACAAAAATACAGATAGGCATGAAAACATAGTACATACTCCTGCTGCAAATTTCAGCATCTTTGCCTCTAATTTAGTGGGGGAAAAAACACCTGAAGTTTTAAATTAAATGTTATGAAAATTTTCCACACATAGGAGCTACAAATTGCCATGCTAAGTTTTGGGATGGCAGTGTGTATATTGTATTAAGCTCAGTTAGTGCGTTTGTGTGAATTTTAGCAAGTGTGTTTGCTTGTGTGAAAAAAGGTGATAAAATAATTGACTGAACTCAATAATATTATGCAAAGTTGTCATTCTTTTGCAGCTTTATGGTTAAAACATCATCAATGAAAATACAAACCCCCACCCCTCCTCCATATTCATCTATCTCTCTTAATATTATTGACAGGTTTTAATTTCACACTGAGAAAATTGTCAGCCACAGGATGTTTTTAGGAACAAATGAACACTTGGCACATGAAATATTGCCACTCATAAAACTCATTTCATGTTCACGGGGCGACCGTGGTGTAATGGTAATGGCAGTCAACCCCTGATCGGAAGGTTGGAGGTTTGAATCCCGCATCCGCCCACCATGTGTCGTTGTGTCCCTGGGCAAGACACTTAACCCCAAGTTGCTCCCGGTAGGTCTGGATGGCGCCTTGCAAGGCAGGCTACCACTACCGGTGTATGAATGTCTGAATGAATGGGTGGATGGCTGGTATTGTAAAGCGCTTTGGGGCTCCTCACAGGGGGCTGGAAAGCGCTATATAAATAAGCTCCATTTACCATTCTTGTTGAACTTAGATTTTGTTTGTCCTAAACACAGTTATTTTTATTCTTCAAGAACAGGGTTTAAAATGCAGTCATACAATCAACTGATAAACATCTGGTAAAAAATAAAAAACATCAGATGGGTTGAATAACAGAGCATATTATAATAATAATAATGAATTCAATTTATAACGCACTTTTCATTAATGAAAATCTCAAAGTGCTACACGGTGCAACAGAAATTAAATGTCAATAAAACAAGTAATAAAACAAGTAAAATCAATAACAGTATCAACTAAGATCAAAAGTAGAATCATGAGGAGGTAGAGTATGCTCGGTTGAAAAGAAAGGTCTTCAAGCCGCTCTTAAAGTCAACCACAGACTGTGGGACCCTCAGACAGTCAGGAAGAGAGTTCCACAGGCGGGGGGCAGCCACACTGAAAGCCCGGTCTCCCATGGTCCTTAATTTGGTTCTCGGAATGTGAAGGAGATTACTGTTCTGTGACCGCAGCGACCGGGTGGATGAGTGTGGAATAAGAATATCCTTCAGATAATCTGGTGAAGCTCCATGTAAGCATTGATGTGTAATGAGAGCAGTTTTGTACTGAATTCTGTAGGCGACAGGAAGCCAATGAAGGTTATGGAGAATGGGCGTAATATGTTCAAATTTACGAACTCTCAACAAGATCCTTGCTGCACTGTTTTGAATATATTGAAGTTTCTGAAGGTTTTTGCCAGGGATTCCAATAAACAGGGAGTTGCAGTAGTCGAGCCTGGAGGAGACAAAAGCATGGACGAGCTTCTCAGCATCGGAAAAAGTTAGGGATGGGCGAAGTCTAGAGATGTTTCGAAGATGGAAGAAGCAAGTTTTAAACAGAAGCTTAATGTGATTTTCAAATGTAAGATTGGAGTCCATTTTTATTCCAAGATTAGTAACAGAGGTGGAGAGGGGGATGTCTTGTCCAGAAAAGGAAAGTGTTGTTATAGTAGATGTCTGTACCTGGTGAGGGGTGCCAATCAGTATGGCCTCGGTCTTGGAGCAGTTTAATTGAAGAAAGTTCTGATTCATCCATGCCCTAATTGCCTCCAGGCAGGCAGAGAGGGCAGTGAGTGAAGATGGAGATGACAAGGTGGAAGATGAGGATGCTCCAGTCCTGATGTAAAGCTGTGTATCGTCGGCATAACAGTGAAAAGAAATGTTGAACTGATTAATAATTTGACCTAAAGGCAGCATGTAAAGGGAAAACAACAGGGGCCCCAGAACCGACCCCTGAGGGACACCACAGGAGACAGAGACTGTCTGGGACGTGGCGTTGCCAAGACTAACACATTCCAGCCTATTGGAGAGGAAAGATTTAAACCAGTCCAGGACGGTGTCACAGAGACCGACCTCCACATGAAGACGGTGGAGGAGGATACTATGGTCCACAGTGTCGAAGGCTGCAGTGAGGTCAAGGAGGACAAGGATGGAGGGAGAGCCAGTGTCAGCAGCCAATATTCAAACGTTTACTTAAAAAAAAGATCCTGAGATTTTCAAAGCAATTAGTAAAATAAATCGTTTTTGAGACATCAGTGCTACTAGCTCTAATTCATGTTTCAATTGAATTTCATAAAATAAACATTTAATGCGGTCTCATAAAATGTTCAAGCTTTTGCGTCTGCTCAATTAATATTACAGACGGACGGACGGACGGACGGACGGACGGACGGACGGACGGACGGACGGACGGACGGACGGACGGACGGACGGACGGACGGACGGACGGACGGACGGACGGACGGACGGACGGACGGACGGACGGACGGACGGACAGACAGACAGACAGACAGACAGACAGACAGACAGACAGACAGACAGACAGACAGACAGACAGACAGACAGACAGACAGACAGACAGATAGATAGATAGATAGATAGATAGATAGATAGATAGATAGATAGACAGACAGATAGATAGATAGATAGATAGATAGGATAGATAGATAGTTTATCTAAATTGTTTTTGTTTTTATTCTCTCGATGAAGACGGACACTCTCTTTCCCTCTTCTGCCTCCCATTCTGCTTTTGCTTTTGTCCTGTGAATCTCAGAACTTCTTTTTACACATCTTCCAAATCAAAAATAATAATAAATATTACAATTATTTTCTGGTCAGCTGGTCTATCAATGCGATTGATAAAATTTTCTAAACTAGAAAACAGGGTGCAGGAGAACCCTCATGTACTAAAGGGACACACGCAGCTGTTTATGCCATGGATTCCTGGGGTGTTTGGAAGATGATGTGCCTGTTTGTGCTGTCTGTTGAGGATGTGCTGTCTGTTGAGGACGTAGAAGACGCATACATAATTGGATTTATGATAACAAGATATATGCTTTTTGGAATCGGTGGATACCTGGGATAACAACTATTTAAGAAGACGTCGGCAGCGGTTTAGGCAATGGTAAAGCTGCCTGCCTTACATGAAGGATTACACTGTGTTTCAAGCTCAGAGTTGACCGGCTGAGAAGACACTGTAACATCTTTTTCAGGACTATGGAAACTATCTGGAAGTATTCATGAACAATTTCACTGTCTTTTTGTCCTCCTCCCCGCCTTGTAAAAATTTGTCACTCTAAGTTGCTTGTTGAGGTAGATTTTTTTGCTACCTTACACCATGCCTTGTGTCAAGGACACGGTGTCAGAGATCTTTTTTATACCTTGTCACCTCATGTTTTCTTCACTTTTTTTGCCTAAGTGATAAGGGCACGCTCATATGAAGCTGCAGCCCCGGTAAACTTTTTTCTGTCCTTCAGACAGAGCTACAGAATTAAAATTTGCTGTACTTAAATGTGCAATGACAATAATGTTGATTCTGAAATTCAATTTGAAATCTTTATTTTCAATATGTTTGCTTGTACATTCATTGTAGCCTAAACTAGAATTTGTGAAACCTATGCTCCTGTCGAGAATATTCACTGCCTCCCCATAACTGCTGGTAATGGCTCTGCTGTGTCAGACAAACAGTAGAACATCAGTAAAGGACAAATGGATGGCACCTAGTGGTTTAAGGTTTTTTACAACGGCTGTAGCACTTAATTGAATTATTCTACCATTTTTTTCAAAATGTAAATACAGACACACACAAACTGAAAAAAAAATACTTCCCTTGTCAAACAAGAATTTCATAAACTGTCCCACTATCACATTTTAAATACACAAGACAATTATGGATACTTGTATAGAAAGTTGATAACGGATTTCCAGGTCCTTTACATAAAAAATAGGTGTCTACACAATATGACGTTTTATATAACTATTTCAATTAATGTTCTGCTCATTTCCCCGAAGAGTACATTTAATTTCTTCCTGGTTTATCAGCTCTTGCACACTGAGATACAAAATCCCAAAGAGCAAAAACAGAATGTAAATATAACACACACTCTTTGGTTGTGTAATTTGGCCTTAGGCTTGATCTAGTACAAATGTGTTTGTCTATACAGTCTTAGCATTCAGTCAACACTCATTCTTACTGGGCCGGAGTGAAAACCTGCTGGTGTGCCACATTCAGAAAACAAATCAAAACAAATACACAAACAACGCAAACAGGCTTTAGTTAAAGGCAAGCTCAGACATGCTTTTTGTCTTTTCATGAATCTGCTATGAAACCACAAAAAACCCAAACCACCCTAACCCACTAAACAGTAGACGTCCAGGGGACGTCGAGGTGACGTCTATATAGAGCCCGTTGGTCGAAGACCAATTCTAGACGTCGCCCCGACGTGCAAACAAGGTCTATTTTTGACGTCTAAATATGACCGCATTTGTACGTCGTATGAACGTCAGTTTTGGAGGTGATCTGGACCATGTTCACATAGTTAAACTTTTAGGACTATAAAAGTGCAGTTAGACAATTGATTTAATAAGAATGTTGTTTTTTAATAACATTTTAATGCATTTCCTCAATTTTTTTTTCTTTTTTTACAAATTAGACTTGTCCGTCGTTTGAGAGTCCAATTCTAGACGTCGCCCCGACGTGCAAACAAGGTCTAATTAGGACGTCTAACTATGACCGCATTTGTACGTCGGATGAACGTCAGTTTTGGACATTATCTGGACCTGGTTCACAGAGTTAAACTTTTAGGACCATAAATTTGCAGTTAGACAATTTATTTATTAAGATTGTTGTTTTTTAATAACATTTTAATGCATTTCCTCAATTCTTTTTTTCTTTTTTACAAATGTATATTATTTATTTGAAGAATATAATTATTATTGTTGTTGTTGTTGTTGTTGTTGTTGTTGTTGTTGTTGTTGTTATTCATTCATTCAACCTTTAGGCAGGTTATATCTCATTGATCGACTCATTTACAAGAAACCTCATTTATTCCACGACGTCGCGGTCACACATTCATTTCAGTAGGTGGCAGTACTTGTGTTTTTTTGCTTTCTTCCATTAAAAAACAAGAAGAAGAACTTTGGAACTCGAGCGTTATGATTGGATTGGCGGAGGTATCACGTGATCTGTTCCAACCAGTCAACGCCTCTCTTGTTGAACCGCCCTGGCTTGAATCTCTACCGTTGTTGTTTACTGTCTGTGCTGCGGTGATCACGGAGCTAAACTGTTCAGTCCATTTGTCACGGAACTCCTGCCCTAAACTTGCTGCAATCCATTCAGAAGTTGAAGGTAATTAGTTCTGTTTTATAGCTTTGTTCTCTTGAATTCTGTGGTCACGACGTACATGTAGCTAACAGCTAAGCTACATTGTGCTAACGTAAGCTAACTTGTGTCTACGACTGCGGCAGACGATGTAAAGGAAAATCGAACAGTACAGTTTAGAAAATAAATTCTATCCAAGTAAGCCGTATGCTACAAGTTTTGTTTGTTTCTTTGTTTTGCTTTGAGACTATCGAGGCCTGCACGCGTCTCCATTAACACGCATGTGCTGAGCGGCCAGCGTTGCTGTACAGCTTTGGGCAGCATTTTTGGAAAACTGTATTCACTACAGTGCTTACTTCCTCCGCGTGTTACAACGCCATCGCGTTCCTGAATGACTAGGTAATATGCCGTGTCTTTTTTTTCTTCCTTTTGTGTGTGTACACTGGGCGGGGGTCAGCTGGAAGGTGAAACGTTTCAGCATTAAAAAATAGAAGGAAAAAAACTGTCCAGATGACCTGAATTCAGACCAAAGCTTTTCAGTTACAAATGAATGAGTAAATATGAAATAAAAAAAAGCTTTAAAATGTCTCCTTCTATCTAATTTTACTTTGACTAGGCAAAATTAGATGAGTACTGTACTGTACTGTAAACTACATTCTGACTAATATCTCTGTCGCTCCAGTTGTGTTTATAAACAACTGTGTTTTTTTCTTTATATATATATATATATATATATATATATATATATATATATATAATATATATATATATATATATATATATATATATATATATATATATAAATAAATTTGTGGAGCGTTGGTCCTAGAGGACATTTCACAGGTAATGCACCTTTTTGCTTCATCTTAATTATTTTGCATCGCTGAATAATCTTTTGTTTTTGTCCTCAGCAAGTGCAGCGCCTCAACCCAAAGACCAGTCAACGCCCAGTGAGTACCGGTATACATTACACTTTAAACCATTGTTTATTTTATCAGGCCTTGCAAAATAAAATTTATTTTATTATTTTTTTCATGGAAAACCGATGCCACTTCCAGATCAGAAATTGGAAGATGGGCATTCCCATTGCCTCAGGATGGTAAGTATTGAACAGCAGTGAGACACTTGGAAAAAAATGATCAACCACAGCCACCTTGCTGTTGGAGAGATTGTAATCAAGACATGTGTGTTTTTGTTTTATTTTTCCCCCCAGTGTTTCAGCGTATTCAACTTCTTCATTGACCTCGGCGATCGCCTAGCCCTACATCCCTCTCCCACCCTGTGCCAAAAAGGATAGAGACCATGGAGGATTTTGTGAGAGAGGAGCACCTCGTGACTCCAAATTTGCTACCCTGGTAGGTTTTACAAGTCTGGAGGAAAGCCGAGCATAACGCAGTACTGTACAACCAAACACTTTGAAGTGTCAGTGAACTATATCATGGATTTATTCCAACAGGTTCTGCAAATTTCCAGAATTGGAGGAAAGCACACCAAGGACTTTGTCTACAAATTTCTTGATAGGTATGTATCAACACACGCTCACCCACCCACTAACCATCTGAACTAAATATTTTACTTGCAAGTTCAGTATTTAGTTTTGTAAACTAAATATTTAGCTATCAAATTAAATATTTAATTTAGAACGACGTGTATTAATAACATGGTTAAAATATGACTGGAAAAAAATGATCAACCAGCCACCTTGCTGTTGGAGAGATAACATTGTAATCAAGAAATGTGTGTTTTTGTTTTATTTTTCCCCCCAGTGTTTCAGCGTATTCAACTTCTTTGACCTCGGCGATCGCCTACACCGTATACATCCCACCTCTTCAGCTGTGCCAAAAAGGATAGAGACCATGGAGGATTTTGTGAGAGAGGAGCACCTCGTGACTCCAAATTTGCTACCCTGGTAGGTTTTACAAGTCTGGAGGAAAGCCGAGCATAACGCAGTACTGTACAACCAAACACTTTGAAGTGTCAGTGAACTATATCATGGATTTATTCCAACAGGTTCTGCAAATTTCCAGAATTGGAGGAAAGCACACCAAGGACTTTGTCTACAAATTTCTTGATAGGTATGTATCAACACACGCTCACCCACCCACTAACCATCTGAACTAAATATTTTACTTGCAAGTTCAGTATTTAGTTTTGTAAACTAAATATTTAGCTATCAAATTAAATATTTAATTTAGAACGACGTGTATTAATAACATGGTTAAAATTTGACTGGAAAAAAATGTTTTCTCTAAACTAAAATATTGCTGTTGATTTTTGTAACTTTGCTAATGGCACCTCATAGATATGAAAATGTTTGGCAACTCGAGTGCGTTTTGCAGCAATTTTTTAACTGATGTGCTGATGTGGAGTCAGTTCCCACCTGCCTGAAGACTGCCACCATCATCCCAGTCCCAAAAAGCTCCACAGTGACTGGTCTGAATGACTATAGACCGGTGGCTCTCACCCCGATAGTCGCTAAATGTTTTGAGAAACTGGTCATGTCCCACATCAAGACAACCGTCAACATCAGCGAGGACCCTCATCAATATGCATACCGCAAGAACCGATCAACAGAGGACGCCATCTCCTCTGTGGTCCACACTGCTCTCACCCACCTGGATCAGAAGGACTCATACGTGCGTCTGCTCTTTGTGGACTTCACATCTGCCTTCAACACCATGATCCCCCAAACTCTGATAGACAAACTATCTACACTTGGACTAAGCCCCTCCATCTGTAACTGGGTACTAGACTTCTTAACAAACAGACCACAGTCCGTGAAGATCCACAACTTCTCCTCCTCCACCATCACCCTCAGCACTGGCTCTCCTCAAGGATGTGTGCTGAGCCCTCTTCTGTTCACTCTGCTCACATATGATTGTACAGCCACACATCCAGGCTGTCATATTGTTAAGTTTGCAGATGATACAGCTGTGGTGGGATGCATCACAGATAATGATGAATCCAGCTACAGACAGGAGGTGGAACATCTGGAGAGCTGGTGCAAAGAGAACAACCTTCACATGAATGTGAAGAAGACGAAGGAGATGATTGTGGACTTCAGAAGGAACAAACACACCCACACCCCACTGTATATAGGTGGATCTGCGGTGGAGGTGGTCTCCAGCTACAAGTACCTGGGTGTACACTTGAATGATAACCTCAGCTGGAGCAACAACACCACCAGCCTGATCAAGAAAGGTCATCAGAGACTCTACTTCCTCAGACGGCTGAGACGAGCTGGTCTGAGAAGCTCAGTCCTCAACTCCTTCTACAGGTGTGCAGTGGAGAGCATCCTGTGCTCCAGCATCAACGTGTGGCATGGAGGCTGCACAGTTGCAGAGAGGAAAGCTCTGCAGAGAGTGGTGAAGGCTGCACAGAAGTCTGTTGGAGTCAGTCTCCCCACCATCACAGACATTTACACCTCCAGATGCAGAAAAAGAGCCACCTGCATCATGAAAGACCTCACTCACCCAGCACACTCACTCTTTGCACCACTCCCCTCGGGACGGAGGTTGAGGAGCATCAAATGTAGAACCACTAGACTGAGGAACAGCTTCTACCCTGAGGCTGTCAGACTCATGAATAAATAAATAATAAGAATAAACACTGCAAAATGTCACATCATGTTGATACTGATCTGTTTCTTGTTGCTGCGTTCATCTGTGACCATCTGCTCATAATGACTCATGTTCGTGCTGCTGTTTATAATGATGTTTTTCTACTACATTAGGGCTTAGTGTATTACTAGCTGATGTCTCTCTTAGTTAATCCTAGATGTTATTATTGTTTTTCTCTTGCATCTCTGAGAGACAGCTCTGTTCATCAGGCAGTCAGAATCCCACTAAACAGTAGACGTCCAGGGGACGTCGAGGTGACGTCTATATAGAGCCCGTTGGTCGAAGACCAATTCTAGACGTCGCCCCGACGTGCAAACAAGGTCTATTTTTGACGTCTAAATATGACCGCATTTGTACGTCGTATGAACGTCAGTTTTGGAGGTGATCTGGACCATGTTCACATAGTTAAACTTTTAGGACTATAAAAGTGCAGTTAGACAATTGATTTAATAAGAATGTTGTTTTTTAATAACATTTTAATGCATTTCCTCAATTTTTTTTTCTTTTTTTACAAATTAGACTTGTCCGTCGTTTGAGAGTCCAATTCTAGACGTCGCCCCGACGTGCAAACAAGGTCTAATTAGGACGTCTAACTATGACCGCATTTGTACGTCGTATGAACGTCAGTTTTGGACGTTATCTGGACCTGGTTCACAGAGTTAAACTTTTAGGACCATAAATTTGCAGTTAGACAATTGATTTATTAAGATTGTTGTTTTTTAATAACATTTTAATGCATTTCCTCAATTCTTTTTTTCTTTTTTACAAATGTATATTATTTATTTGAAGAATATAATTATTGTTGTTGTTTGTTGTTGTTATTCATTCATTCAACCTTTAGGCAGGTTATATCTCATTCGATCGACTCATTTACAAGAAACCTCATTTATTCCACGACGTCGCGGTCACACATTCATTTCAGTAGGTGGCAGTACTTGTGTTTTTTGCTTTCTTCCATTAAAAAACAAGAAGAAGAACTTCGGAACTCGAGCGTTATGATTGGATTGGCGGAGGTATCACGTGATCATTCCAACCAGTCAACGCCTCTCTTGTTGAACCGCCCTGGCTTGAATCTCTTCTCAACCGTTGTTGTTTACAGTATATTCTGTCTGTGCTGCGGTGATCACGGAGCTCAACTGTGTTCTGTTCTGTTCATTTGTCACGGAACTCCTGCCCTAAACTTGCTGCAATCCATTCAGAAGTTGAAGGTAATTGGTTCTGTTTTGTAGCTTTGTTCTCTTGAATTCTGTGGTCACGACGTACATGTAGCTAACAGCTAAGCTACATTGTGCTAACGTAAGCTAACTTGTGTCTACGACTGCGGCAGACGATGTAAAGGAAAATCGAACAGTACAGTTTAGAAAATAAATTCTATCCAAGTAAGCCGTATGCTACGAGTTTTGTTTGTTTCTTTGTTTTGCTTTGAGACTATCGAGGCCTGCACGCGTCTCCATTAACACGCATGTGCTGAGCGGCCAGCGTTGTACAGCTTTGGGCAGCATTTTTGGAAAACTGTATTCACTACAGTGCTTACTTCCTCCGCGTGTTACAACGCCATCGCGTTCCTGAATGACTAGGTAATATGTAGCCTGGCCCTCGCCTTCCTGCACAGCTCCGCTCAATTCTCATTTCCCTTCACTGCACAAGCAAAGTGAAGGACAGGGTCTGGTTCAACCAGGCTAGGTAATATGCCGTGTCTTTTTTTTCTTCCTTTTGTGTGTGTACACTGGGCGGGGGTCAGCTGGAAGGTGAAACGTTTCAGCATTAAAAAATAGAAGGAAAAAAACTGTCCAGATGACCTGAATTCAGACCAAAGCTTTTCAGTTACAAATGAATGAGTAAATATGAAATAAAAATGTCTCCTTCTATCTAATTTTACTCACTAGGCAAAATTAGATGAGTACTGTACTGTAAACTACATTCTGACTAATATCTCTGTCGCTCCAGTTGTGTTTATAAACAACTGTGTTTTTTTCTTTATATATATATATAAATAAATTTGTAGAGCGTTGGTCCTAGAGGACATTTCACAGGTAATGCACCTTTTTGCTTCATCTTAATTATTTTGCATCGCTGAATAATCTTTTGTTTTTGTCCTCAGCAAGTGCAGCGCCTCAACCCAAGGACCTGTCAACGCCCAGTGAGTACCGGTATACATTACACTTTAAACCATTGTTTATTTTATCAGGCCTTGCAAAATAAAATTTATTTTATTATTTTTTTCATGGAAAACCGATGCCACTTCCAGATCAGAAATTGGAAGATGGGCATTCCCATTGCCTCAGGATGGTAAGTATTGAACAGTTAGCAGTGAGACACTTGGAAAAAAATGATCAACCACAGCCACCTTGCTGTTGGAGAGATTGTAATCAAGACATGTGTGTTTTTGTTTTATTTTTCCCCCCAGTGTTTCAGCGTATTCAACTTCTTCATTGACCTCGGCGATCGCCTAGCCCTACATCCCTCTCCCACCCTGTGCCAAAAAGGATAGAGACCATGGAGGATTTTGTGAGAGAGGAGCACCTCGTGACTCCAAATTTGCTACCCTGGTAGGTTTTACAAGTCTGGAGGAAAGCCGAGCATAACGCAGTACCGTACAACCAAACACTTGGAAGTGTCAGTGAACTATATCATGGATTTATTCCAACAGGTTCTGCAAATTTCCAGAATTGGAGGAAAGCACACCAAGGACTTTGTCTACAAATTTCTTGATAGGTATGTATCAACACACGCTCACCCACCCACTAACCATCTGAACTAAATATTTTACTTGCAAGTTCAGTATTTAGTTTTGTAAACTAAATATTTAGCTATCAAATTAAATATTTAATTTAGAACGACGTGTATTAATAACATGGTTAAAATATGACTGGAAAAAAATGATCAACCAGCCACCTTGCTGTTGGAGAGATAACATTGTAATCAAGAAATGTGTGTTTTTGTTTTATTTTTCCCCCCAGTGTTTCAGCGTATTCAACTTCTTTGACCTCGGCGATCGCCTACACCGTATACATCCCACCTCTTCAGCTGTGCCAAAAAGGATAGAGACCATGGAGGATTTTGTGAGAGAGGAGCACCTCGTGACTCCAAATTTGCTACCCTGGTAGGTTTTACAAGTCTGGAGGAAAGCCGAGCATAACGCAGTACCGTACAACCAAACACTTGGAAGTGTCAGTGAACTATATCATGGATTTATTTCAACAGGTTCTGCAAATTTCCAGAATTGGAGGAAAGCACACCAAGGACTTTGTCTACAAATTTCTTGATAGGTATGTATCAACACACGCTCACCCACCCACTAACCATCTGAACTAAATATTTTACTTGCAAGTTCAGTATTTAGTTTTGTAAACTAAATATTTAGCTATCAAATTAAATATTTAATTTAGAACGATGTGTATTAATAACATGGTTAAAATTTGACTGGAAAAAAATGTTTTCTCTAAACTAAAATATTGCTGTTGATTTTTGTAACTTTGCTAATGGCACCTCATAGATATGAAAATGTTTGGCAACTCGAGTGCGTTTTGCAGCAATTTTTTAACTGATGTGCTGATGTGGAGTCAGTTCCCACCTGCCTGAAGACTGCCACCATCATCCCAGTCCCAAAAAGCTCCACAGTGACTGGTCTGAATGACTATAGACCGGTGGCTCTCACCCCGATAGTCGCTAAATGTTTTGAGAAACTGGTCATGTCCCACATCAAGACAACCGTCAACATCAGCGAGGACCCTCATCAATATGCATACCGCAAGAACCGATCAACAGAGGACGCCATCTCCTCTGTGGTCCACACTGCTCTCACCCACCTGGATCAGAAGGACTCATACGTGCGTCTGCTCTTTGTGGACTTCACATCTGCCTTCAACACCATGATCCCCCAAACTCTGATAGACAAACTATCCACACTTGGACTAAGCCCCTCCATCTGTAACTGGGTACTAGACTTCTTAACAAACAGACCACAGTCCGTGAAGATCCACAACTTCTCCTCCTCCACCATCACCCTCAGCACTGGCTCTCCTCAAGGATGTGTGCTGAGCCCTCTTCTGTTCACTCTGCTCACATATGATTGTACAGCCACACATCCAGGCTGTCATATTGTTAAGTTTGCAGATGATACAGCTGTGGTGGGATGCATCACAGATAATGATGAATCCAGCTACAGACAGGAGGTGGAACACCTGGAGAGCTGGTGCAAAGAGAATAATCTTCACATGAATGTGAAGAAGACGAAGGAGATGATTGTGGACTTCAGAAGGAACAAACACACCCACACCCCACTGTACATAGGTGGATCTGCGGTGGAGGTGGTCTCCAGCTACAAGTACCTGGGTGTACACTTGAATGATAACCTCAGCTGGAGCAACAACACCACCAGCCTGATCAAGAAAGGTCATCAGAGACTCTACTTCCTCAGACGGCTGAGACGAGCTGGTCTGAGCAGCCCAGTCCTCACCTCGTTCTACAGGTGTGCAGTGGAGAGCATCCTGTGCTCCAGCATCAACGTGTGGCATGGAGGCTGCACAGTTGCAGAGAGGAAAGCTCTACAGAGAGTGGTGAAGGCTGCACAGAAGTCTGTTGGAGTCAGTCTCCCCACCATCACAGACATTTACACCTCCAGATGCAGGAAAAGAGCCACCTGCATCATGAAAGACCTCACTCACCCAGCACACTCACTCTTTGCACCACTCCCCTCGGGACGGAGGTTGAGGAGCATCAAATGTAGAACCACTAGACTGAGGAACAGCTTCTACCCTGAGGCTGTCAGACTCATGAATAAATAAATAATAAGAATAAACACTGCAAAATGTCACATCATGTTGATACTGATCTGTTTCTTGTTGCTGCGTTCATCTGTGACCATCTGCTCATAATGACTCATGTTCGTGCTGCTGTTTATAATGATGTTTTTCTACTACATTAGGGCTTAGTATATTACTAGCTGATGTCTCTCTTAGTTAATCCTAGATGTTATTGTTTTTCTCTTGTTCTGGGACCCTGTGTACATAATCTCATTTTCAACACATGTACTACATGCGGTGCAAATGACAATAAATTCTCTCTGACTCTGACTCAAATTTGGCAGCACGATGTCTCAGTGGTTAGCACTATTGTCTCACATCAAGAAGGTCCTGGTTTCAATCCCCGGTTGGACCTGGAGTGTTTCTGTGGAGTTTGCATGTTCTTCTCGTACTTGCGTGGGTTTTATCCGAGTACTCCGGTTTCCTGCAACAGATCCAAAACATGCATGTTCTGCCTTCAGGTCCAGGCCTCCCTTGAAAAAAAGATCTGTGATCTCTATGGGATTTGCCTGCTTAAATAAAGGTTAATAAATAAAAATGTGTGTTAGTGTGTTAACTAGTGTTCTAAGTGATTGGCAAAAACTCAAAGCCACCTATCAACATTTGCTGGGATGGATGTTTT
Organism: Garcialebias charrua; assembly: GCA_038048925.1. Taxonomy (NCBI): domain Eukaryota; kingdom Metazoa; phylum Chordata; class Actinopteri; order Cyprinodontiformes; family Rivulidae; genus Garcialebias; species Garcialebias charrua. The sequence goes on from JBBPBX010005346.1 coordinate 34,499, forward strand.
TATTTATTTATTTATTAATCAGGGAGATCCCAGCAAGACACTGTGCATTTTCCAGGTTGCCTTCGCATATTGCTAATTACTTTTTGTTTTTGTTTGTTTTTTTGCAAATGCAGATGGAATCATGAATGGAGATTCTGCAGCAACAAAGGATTTTATAAGGACTCATGCTGCAGAGCATTTAAAACATGCAAAGGAGGACATGGTCTCACACTGGACAATTAACACAACTGGTAGAGCTGCTGCCTCTCAGCGAGCAGGTCCCCGGTTCAAATCCCGGTCCGGGGGCCTTTCTGGGTGAAGTTTGCATGTTCTCTCCGTGCATGCGTGGGTTTTCTCCGGGGGCTCCAGTTTCCTCCAACAGTCCAAAAACATGCATGTTAGACTGATGGGGACTCTATGACCTTGGGTGTGAGTGAGACAGGTCTCTCTTGTAAATGAGTCCCCGTGGCTCAACGAGGCTAGCCTGTAGAAATAAAGGTTGAATGACAAAATGTGCCACAAAGAAGTGGAGGTGGGGCTTTCACACTGGACATTTAATGCACCACGAAGAAGTGGACACTGGACATTTAATGCACCACAAAGAAGTGGACACTGGACATTTAATGCACCACAAAGAAGTGGACACTGGACATTTAATGCACCCCAAAGAGGTGGAGGACATAGGGTCACACAGGACATTTAAAACGTGCCACATAGAAGTGGAGGATACGGGCTCACACAGAACTGAGGAACACTTTTTGGGGGGGGGGATGCAAATCGGTGCTGGGCATAAAATTAGAATATTGTGAAAAAGTTATTTATTTCAGTAATTCCATTCAAAAAGTAAAACTTCTATACAGTATTACTGTATATTCATTCACACAGACTGATATATTTAAAAATAATCTTAATGCTGATGATTATAACTGACAACTAATGAAAACTCCAAATTCATTATAAGTAAATTACATTACTTGAGATCAATTAAAAAATGATTTTTATAGATGTTGGCCAACTGAAAAGTATTAACATGGTAGCATGGTCCTTAGCCCCAACTATTGAAAGATGTACATATTGTACATTTCATGTTCATACATCTCAGTTGGCCAACATTTATAAAAATACTTTATTTTTATTGAGCTCAAGTAGTAGTGTAATTTTCTGAGATACTGAATTTAGGGTTGTCATTGGTTGTCAGTTTTAATCATCAACATTAAAATAAATAAACATTTGAAATATATCAGTCTGTGTGTAATGAATATTTCACTTTTTGAATGGAATTCCTGAAATAAAACAACTTATTTAAAATATTATGACCAGCACACTTTGTACAGATTATTTTTGTGGTGAGGGGACTGTAATTTTATACAGCTTTTTTATTTCTCTTGTTACTGCCTGCTATATCAAAAAGAAAAATGAAGGCATGTTAAAAAAAATTTGTTAAGTACAGACCAAAAATGAAGGCATGTTAAAAAATTTTTATTGTTTATGTTAAGTACGGCCAAAGAATGAAGGCATTTAAAAAAAAAAATAATATGTGAAGTACGGCCAAAGAATGAAGGCATTTAAAAAAAAAAATTATGTGAAGTACAGACCCAAGTGAGCTGTGTACTTTTATAGATTTGTTTGTGTATTTTGTGTTGCCACCAGTTGATAAGTTCCGTAATGTAAAGCTTTTTTTTTAAGTTACCAAAGGTGGAATTCTCAATTTTATGTGTTATGCTGTTCCTTTAAATTGTGTCAAATAAACAGGATAAAGGTAAAATTTATGGAGTGATTTGTAAAACTTAATCCAACTGTTTGTAGGATTTTAAAGCTGCGGATACGGATGGTCAAATGTATTTCCCTAGATTTGTTTGCCTCAACGCAATTTTAAAGTAGATTCATTATACTTTTTATATGCATAGCATGATTTTGACAAGCAGCATGTAAAGTGACTAAAATAAGTTAAATATAATAGCCTAATTAGAATAAGCTAAATACAGTAAGTTATTGACGTCAGATAGACGTCTAATGTAGACGCCTTTTAGACGTCAGGAATATAGACGTCTAATGTAGACGCTTTTTAGACGTCAGGAATATAGACGTCTGTTGGACGTCGGAAAAAAGACGTCTTTTAAACGTCGGGGAAAAGACGTCTTTTAGACGTCGGGGAAAAGACGTCATCTGGCGTAACGTTTTCGACCTTCCAGGGACCTGATTTCGACGTCCAGAAATGACCTGAAAAAGACGTCGTATAGACGTCACCTTGCTCAGTGGGTAGAAGCTATAAGAAGTCCTAAAAGTAACAGTTTAATTAAAAGCTAACAGTATCAAAAGGCTAGCTAAAAGAAGAAAAAGCTTATGGGTTAAATGTGCTAAAGTAATTCAAAGTAACCGAACGTTAGCTAAAAGAAACAAAAGGCTAACTAGAAATATTGAAATTTTAAGTACATACAAGCTAAAAGTAGCAAAATGCTGGAAAAATGTTAAATCTTTAAATTACATTTGAAAGCAGCAAAAGGTTAGCTGAAAGCTAAAAGTAACAAGAAGATAAAAGAAGCAAAAGGCTAACTCAAAGCTACAAGTAGCAGAATGCTAGAAAGTGCTAAAAGAGCACCAAATGAGCTGAAGTAATAAGACCATAAAAAAAAACAGAAAAACCATCAGGACAGTGTGGATGCTGAACACTCATTGAACCCTTCTGCTGCCTTTGGGTCAAAATGGCCCATGGGGCCTTAGAACTGAGGTCTTGTGGGTAAATTTGACCCAAGGGCAGCAGGAGGGTTAATTTTTTTTATTAATTCCTCTGAAGCCGTTGTGCAGGGAGCGTGCCGTCACCTGGAAAATGTTGACGTGGATGAACGGCACAGAGAACATGGCTCTGCACACCAGCATGCAGAGCAAGGCGCCATGCACGGACCTGATCCCGGACACGTGGACGAGCAGCCAGTACTGTGAACACAGGCCCAGCGCCACCATCAGGGCCGTCCTGATCCTCCAAACCCAAGAGCACCCGTCACGATGAGCTGAAAACCACACACACAAACCTGAGAACCAGCGGTCAAAGGTCAGGTGACAGACACGTCACGAGCCCCGCAGGGTCAGAACTCGACCCGACTCACTGAGGGCGACCAGCGGGGTGATTACCGGCACCGCCAGGGGGGCCACGAACAGATAGAGGCTGCGAGGCAGAGAGGGGACCTTCCAGACACTCGAATCTCCCAGTCCAATGACGTTGGTGTAAGCGTGGTGCATTTTAACATGGCCGTTGACTCCGACACGAGCTGAGAACGAGCCGCAGACCTGAGGGGATCAAAATATGGTACCAAAGTTTACCTTCAGTTTAACCCAAGGGCAGCAGGAGGGTTAAAAACTGATTATCAGTGTAAAAAAATCCTAAGATTTCACCTAAAATAATAAAGTTTAGGAGCTGTCAAAGAACTAAGCTTTCCTCTGGAATAAATCCAGATTGACAGCTACTAGTTTAAAATGGCTCTTCTTAACTTTAGAGGTAGGGTTCCATGGAAACCTTATGAACAATCAACATCCAACTTGTTGTAGATAGCTGTTTGAATGACTTCTGTTT
>JBBPBX010005346.1:46851-57368 GCA_038048925.1 Garcialebias charrua
ATATGTATATATATATGTATATATATATATGTATATATATATGTATATATATATGTATATATATATATGTATATATATATATATATATATATATATATATATTAGGGGTGTAACGGTACGCTAAAATCACATTTCGGTTCGGTTCAATTACAAGGAGGGCTCGGTTCGGTTTATTTTCGGTACAAAAAAAAAAGACAAAATAAAGACTTACAAAATGTTTATTTTGAAAATATGCCAAAAATATGTTTGTATTGTATTGTAGTAATAAATAAAAGTGACCCATTTGGATGATATTTTAAATAAACAGCACTCTACAATAAATAAATTATATTAAAAATAATAAAAATCTTAATAAATACAATAACAGTCAGAACCAGAACAATAAGCAGCAACAGACTGTTTACAATCTAACTAATCAAGTTTTTGTCCAGTAGCAGCAGTGTGGCTGTATTTGTCCTCATTACTCACAACCTCTTCTTGGTGGGACAGGTCCTGGAACAGTTCAGAGTTCAGTTCAGTCATCACACACTTCTTAGCTGCAGCAGGTGATCTCTGGTGGATTTCCCTGAAGTGGAAGAGAGATGCTACCTCTGTAACTGGAAATACTGGAAATAAAACACAGAGGTAAAAAAAAACAAGTTAATAAGATTATGATTTTAAATAATAATAAATTATAAATAATAATTATAATAAAAGAACAATACCTCTTGAACGGTTGAATATCTCACTCATCATCAGGGCAGGGCTTAAATCAGCTCCAGGACTTGTTGACAATCAGTTTTAGTTTTTTCATAAAGAGCTGAACTTTTTGACTTAAGTGTTGACGTGATGGATGTCTCATAGCAAGGATCAACTGCGCATAAAAACATTCAGACTTAGATTCAGAGCGTTAAAAACTCATACAGTTTGTGTTATTGATCTGGACCGATCTAAATTACCTGATGAAGTTGTTTAAATGCAGCTGTGTTGTTAGCGCACTTTGTAACAGCTGCTTTTTCTTCGTTCACGTTCGGATGAAGTCATTTCAAACGAGTTCACGTTAGACGTGTTGCTGCTGCAGAGCCAGTCTTGTGAAAAAACGTCCACACACACAACTTTGTGTGCTCGTCTTTTAACAAGAAAACCATAACGTTAACAAACAGGAGACCGTAGCGAGAAGCTATCGGCTAATGCTGCGCGTGCTACGCGATAATAGCTCCGTGCTGAAACGTGCCCAGGAAATTTTGTTCCGCAGCGCATATATTAATGTTCAATGAGTGAAAAAATAACCGAAACGGTACGGAGGTGGACCGAACCGAACGTGCTGTACCGAAACGGTTCATATTTATTTTAAGTTAGTAGTGAATGAATGAATGAATAAGAAAATGGTGTTTAATGTTTGTGTTTATGGAACATGTAAACCTAGGTTTGGAGTTTAATGTTTGTTCAATACTGTACTGTTTGTATTAATAACTGTTCGTAAGAGTAGTTTGGGATTTTATTTTGGTGGTCGGGGAGGAAGATGGACTTTCGGGTGCGGGAGGGGCTTGCGTGCACGAGAGAGGAGTGACGAGAGGAAGACAAAGAAGAGCGCGAAGGGGGACGCCATGTTTTCTCTATACATAGTTCCCATGTGACGTCACATCTGTGGGTTGTCCTTTTTGACCCTCCTACAGGTACTGCAGTTGGAGCGCGTTCTAATAGATGTCCATTTTTCATGTTGTTGTTTTTTTGTTAATTTCTAATTAATTGCAATGGTTACTTCGTGTTGTGTCAGTGGGTGTTCCAGTCGGGTAGACGTTTGGGCAACGCGCAGGTTTCACTTAATCAAAAAAAAAGTAAACCGTGAAGGATTTATTTCATCGGAGAAACTCACACCGCCCCATCTCTGCTTGGATCTGCTCAGAAGATCGTGCTTTTGGCCGGTAAACAAAATATTCTACATAAATCATTTTGTGAAACAATGTTAGAGTACAACTGTCTGTGTGTTAGAGCTGGTTTTTTTTTTTTTCATTATTTTAGTGACACCGTCTTGCATGCTGTGGCTAGCTTAGCATCTCGCTAACGCGACAATGGCCTCCTCACGGTCCACCGGGGAGACCGTCCCAGTGGGAGAAGGAGGACGGGAGCCAAGTCGTGCGGGCGACGCGTCGGTCCCATGGGACGTGCACCCGCGGCCTGGGCGTGATCCACGCCGTCCGATGAGCTCGACGGACCATCCGCTCCAGATGCTAACAACATGCTAACTTCCAACACGGTAACACTCAAAGTGCTGGTTCTGGTCCGTGTTCAGCCTGGACTGTTTGTGCTGGCTGTGTGTTATTTTAGTTAAACCTTTTTTTAGCTGGTTAGATCTGATTGAGACAGTTTACACATCTTTTTTGGATTTAAAGCTGTAAAGCTCTGTGCTGTAAAGCTCTGTGCTGTGAATCCGGTGTGCGCTCTTTGTAGTAATTAAATAATTAATGATATCGGAGTAACTACTTTGTGACAAGTTGTCTGATTCGTCTGCCATGATTTCTTTCTCAAACTCATTTAACTCGACCACTGCCATTTTGCTGTTGTTCCTTGGTGAAGCTGTGGTAGCTCGTGTTTTTGTCCGTATAATTTGCTCTGCTAGTTCGCCATTTTGCCTTTCTCTGCCTTCAGATGTGGTGCGGAAGCCGGTATGGGGGCGTGTCTGGGAACTATGTATAGAAAGTGAATGGACTGTCGTTGTGGAGGGTAACTTCACTGAACTGTTGTCCGTGCCGTTGAGGGAGTAGAGAAAGACTCCCGCCGACCTATGGATGTTGAAGCTGCGTGGAGAACAGTTTGTTACGCCGTGGAGAACAGTTTGTTACGCCGTGGAGAACAGTTTGTTACGCCGTTAGCTCAGTGGCTATCGCTAGCGGGACTCGTCGGGCGGTTGGCGGCTTGCCAGCAGAGAGAGCCGCAAGGACCGGGGCATGGACTCTGCAACCCTGCGGAGGAAATCGGATGGAAGCAGACGGACTACGGCGAGACTGACCTCCGGGAGACGGAGGTATTCAGGTGATCGGGGACATCGGACATGGTTGGAGGGGAATATTAGCGCAAGTGCACCAACATCAGGCCTGCAATGACCCGAATATATTTTTAGTTAGCAGCAGGCTTTGTTTCCTTTTTTGTTTAAAGGGGTTAAAAAGTATCATTACATCTAATAGTACTGTAAAGTGAAAAGACTGGTTTGTTGTTCATTTTGTTGTTTATTAAACTGTTCATGTGTTTAAAGCATATGTTTATTCTTCCGTGATATACTTGTTGTTTACATGACATAGATTCAGAGTTTACAGGTAGAGATACCGACTGGTCTAAAGAACTCAGGTTAGCCACCCTCATTAATGCCAAGGACGCTAGGGGGCGCTACACACACACACACATATACATGACATGATTTCGGAACTATGCATAAAGTGGCACAACGTATGTTGTTTAATTCAACTATGTTCGTTTTTACAAGCAAAATGATAAATCAATGAAAATTTGTTTCAAAAGTGACTTTAAAATTGGCGCCGTGTTTCGTCACGGGACATCCGGGTACTTACGCATGTGACGTCTGTGACGTAGGGACTAGAAGTTCAGCCTGCGGGCTGCTATTAGCAAGCAGTGCCATTGTGTTCAAGATCGCCTTTTTTTTGTATAACTTGAAAAATGCCGGTACGTTGTGTCGCATTTGGGTGTTCTAATATCGCCAGTGAACAAGTGAGCCTTTTCACTTTCCCAAAAGATGAAAAACTTCGTCAAGAATGAACAAAACAAAGCTGTCCCCCTCGGAGCCCCCCTCACTTCTGAACGGTAAGGCTCAAATTGAAAGAAAATATTTAATAAACATGAGGGTTATGAGGGTGTCCCTGAAACTTTTTCTACACTGTAAGGGCTGAACCCCAAAAAGTTTGAGAACACCTAGTTTAAAGGTTCAGTCTGCAGTTTCTGTAGAATTGCAGCACTTACAAATCAATGAAACAACTGAAATGAACAAATACATTAAAACATGACAACATACGAAGACTCAGAACCTAAAATATATAATGTTAATGATGTTATTGATGCTAACTTTTTTCCAGTAATAAAAGATAGCGAATACTACAATGAAGAGCAATTTAATGACATCAATATAACAAATGGAGTTCTCTCTATTATTCACTTTAACAGCAGAAGTATAAATGCAAATATATCCAAAATAACAGATTACTTAAAACAGTTAAACAGAACTTTTACAATAATAGCACTGTCAGAGACATGGCTCAATGATGATAACACAAGTAATATTCACATCGAAGGGTATGAATTATTTCACATGAACAGAAATAATAAAAGAGGTGGTGGTGTCGCTCTATATGTAATGAATGAAATAAAATGTAAATTAAATAATGAAATGTCAATAATAGTTGATAATATTATGGAAATGATAACAATAGAAATAATAAACAAAAATGATAAAAACATAATAATAAGTTGTGTATATAGATCACCAGGATCAAATATAGAAATATTCACTGATAAAATCTTGGAGCTATTGGAGAAGAGTTTTAATAAAAAAGTTTTTTTGTGTGGAGACTTTAACATTGATATGGGAAATAAAACAGATTCAAATAACATCAGTACATTTATAAATTCAATGTACAGTTTAAATATGTATCCGTTGATATCCAAGCCAACAAGAATTACAACTCATAGTGCCACAATAATTGATAATATTTTCACAAATATAACAAACGGAGAGGTGATAGGTGGTATTTTAACGACCGACTTAAGTGATCATTTACCAGTTTTCACAATCTATAAAAATGATCAAAATGTCACAAAAGCAGTTAAAACAAAGAAAAAGATCATAAACACATCAAAAAAAGTTTTGGAAAAATTAAAAGAGGATCTAGATAAACAAGACTGGAATGAAGTGTATGTTGATGATGTGAACAGATCATATGATGAGTTTATGAATATCTTGGAAACTCTGTATGAAAAAAATTGTGTACAAACAAATTATACAAAGAGAAATATCGTTGACCAACCATGGATGACAAAAGGGTTGAGAAATGCTTGTAAAAAAAAGAATTATTTGTATTCATGTTTCTTGAAATTGCGAAGTCAGAACGCTGAAGAAAAATATAAAAAGTATAAAAATAAATTAGTAGGGATTATAAGGAAACATAAGAAAGAATATTATAGTAAATTATTAGATAAAAGTAATGGTGATATGAAAGCAACATGGCGAGTAATGAATAGTGTTATGAAGAATCATAAAGCAAAAACTAGTATTTCAAAATATTTTGTAACAGAAAAAGATGAAGTTTATGATGAAAATGAAATTGTCAATGGATTTAATCAATATTTTGTGAATGTTGGATCAAGCCTTGCAGCTAAAATACCAAAAGTAAATAATAATGTGAGCCATTCAATTACAGGCTGTGCAAACAGTATTTTTCTAAATGGAACTAACAAAGAGGAAATAATGAAGGTAGTAAAAAATCTTACAGACAAGAGATCAAAGGACTGGGTGGACATGGATATGATGTTTGTAAAGGATATAATGAGCCATGTTATTGAGCCGTTTACATATATATGTAACTTATCATTTTCAACAGGAATATTTCCAGATAATATGAAAGTAGCTAAGGTAGTTCCTCTTTTTAAAAATGGTGATAAATGTGTGTTCAACAATTATAGACCTATATCCTTGTTACCACAGTTTTCTAAAATTCTTGAAAAACTATTTGTGAACAGACTAGATCAATTTATAGACAAACAAAATATTCTAAGCAACAGTCAATATGGGTTCAGAGCTAAAAACTCTACATCAATGGCTCTCATGGAATTAATGGAACAAATAACAACTGCTGTCGATCAAAAACAATATTGTGTCAGTATTTTTGTTGATTTAAAAAAAGCATTCGATACTATTGATCACACCATTCTCCTTGAAAAACTGAACAAATATGGTATTAGAGGACCAGCATTACAGTGGGTATCTAGCTATTTGAAAGATAGGAAACAATTTGTACAAATAAATGATGTAAGATCTGACCTCTGTAATATCACATGTGGAGTTCCCCAGGGCTCTGTGCTTGGACCAAAGCTATTTATTTTATATGTGAATGACTTGGTAAATGTGTCAGGACTCCTTAAATGTATACTTTTTGCTGATGATACCACATTTTTCTGTTTAGGTGAAGATATAGAACAAATGTTGGAATTGATAAAGACAGAATTTACCAAAATACAAACTTGGTTTAAAATCAATAAATTATCATTAAATCTAGAAAAAACTAATTACATGATATTCAGTAATAAAAAGAAAACTGTTGACGTTCCACTCAAAATTGAGGGTGTTGAGATTTGTAGAGTGAGTGAGGTGAAGTTTTTGGGTGTTATTATTGATGACAAACTGACATGGAAACAACACATAAATTCTGTAAGAATAAAAATAGCTAAATCGATTGCAGTACTATACAAGGTCAGAGACCTATTGAATGATAAAGCTCTGTATTTGTTGTATAACACAATCATTGTTCCACACTTAATCTATTGTATTGATGTTTGGGGGAAAGCGTGTAAAACAATCACAAAGCCTATTTTTGTATTACAGAAAAGAGCTGTAAGAATTATCACTAGAAAACATTACTGTCATCCATCCAGTACATTATTTTATCAACTGAAATTATTGAAATTCCATGATTTGGTTGATTATAATATTTTATCAATTATGTATAGGGCTCAAAATAACGATTTACCTTTAAATATCCAAATGAATTTTGTTAAAAGACAAAGTTGTTATAATCTTAAGGGGACAGAGATGTTTGTAAAACCACAATTCAGAACTAGTTTGAAGGGACGTTCTACCTCAATCCAGGGAATTAGATTATGGAATGGCTTGGAGAATGTAGTTAAAAATGCCAAGTCACTGTTTACATTTAAGAAAATGATCAAAAGGAATTTGTTGAAAAAATATATATGAATTAGCATAATGTGTATTGTATCAATTATTAGTTATGTATTAGTATTAGAAAATTAGAAAATTAGAAAGAGTTAGTCATTTTGTACTGCTGGTGAAAGATTATTATTGTTTAATCTGATTGTTTGAAAAAAGGGGCAGATATAATAAGATTTATTCTTCTTTCTGCTACCTTTCATTTTTTTACATTGTGTACGTATCATTAATGGGATTGTCTTGTATTGTATTTCTTTTGTAAAAAAAATGAACAAATTTAATAAACATAAACAATAAACATAAACTTAGAAAAAATTTCAACAGGCAAAGCATTCTGATGCCTCCCCTTCAGAGCCATATATGGCTCTGCTCTCCCATGGTCTGCTGAAATTCAAATTCAAGCTCTGTTTTTATTGGCTGGTTACAAACTCTGTTTTTATTGGCTGGTTAACGGCTGGTCACTTTTTCTTTTTAGAAATGCCTATTTACCACCTGGAGAAGCAAGGGGACAATTTTTTTTTTTGTTTTTTTCAGAGATTACCTCTCTAACATCAGTCTAGTGACAGAGTGAAGAAATATGTTAAAAATATATTGTTAGAAAAGTTACATATAGCAGCTTTAAAGTCTGATTTTCTGTGACCTGTTTAAACTGCTGTGAAGTCTGAGCTGATTCAAACAGGAATTTACCTAAAACCAAACACCACTGATGTCTACGGGAGAGTTTTCACTGTTTGTCGTTCATGTTCTGCAACCATCAGTCAAAGCTCAGTGTTGGAGACACACATTTTGATGTAATTTTGTTCTGAATGTTTCACTTCATGAATCATGATGAAGATGCTGCTTTTATTTTAGTTTTTGTAAGAAAACAAAATGTTAAAGAAATAATTTTATCATTTAAATTTTTGTGTTTCCATTCTGCAGAGAAACAGAAACAGGTAGATTCTTGGATGTTGTTCCGTCTTTGTGTTGCCCTTCTTAGCTTCGTTGTGCTGTTTGTCAGTCGTGTGTGTGTATGTGTGTGCAACCCTCGTGCACACTCTGCATGCTGCGCACGTGAGTGGACAACAGATCAACAGGCTGCAGATTCAAAGAGGAGGATGAGAGTTTAATCCTCCCACACAAGTTTGGGGTTATGATCCCCCCTCCTTTTCTCCCTGACCTAAATCCTGAATCAAGACCCCCCTCGAATACACACACACACACACACACACACATGTGCACGCGCACACACACACACCTGCTGGGAGCAGTCCGCTGAGTTTTTTTTTTATCCCTCTATTTTGAATCCTCAGCTTCAGCTGGTTGCCGTGGCAACCCTCACAGCCCATCCCTGGTTGATCAGCCAGTCAATAAACAGCTGATCACCAGAAACTGTTCGAAACAGCTTTCTGAGTTTTTGTCCAACTTTAAACTTTGGCTCATGTTTCGTACAGAATCCGGAGCTTTTCTGTGTGAACAGACCAGGAGGAAGGGAAGAAGAAGGAAAAACCAGAAGAAGAATAAAAAATTAAAATTAAAAATCAGGAAAACAATGGAACAGCAGAAGAAGAAGTAGCAGAAGGCTCGGGTTTAGGAGGTCAGGGATGGAGGACGTTCTCACACTCGGTAATGAAAGTTTTGTTTGGCGGCTGCAGCTTTAACATGCAGCAGTGATTATGGAGACAAAAAGAGGTCTGGGGGGTGGGGGGTCAGCTCTGTGCACCTCATCATGGGAGGGGGGGTCGTTCTGTCATTCCTTCAGATCCCTCGTTTTGATTTCATCCTTCAGTTTAAATTCAATTCATGAATCGAAACAAAAATCAAACTTAGAAAACTTTATTAAACCTTCTGAGATGACAGTCTTACGGTCCTGATCCAGAATTTTCAGAGGTTTTCGTTCCCGAGGAGAAGCTGGACCTTCTGTAATCTGATAAAGTGGTCCGGATCAATAGTTCCGCACAGGTAAGAGCAGGTGGAGCAGGGAGGCGTCCAGGTCCTGGAGCTGATGCCAGCTCCATTTATCTTATTTACTTTGAGATAAGAACCGCAGCAGCTGGGAGGCCGCGCGGGTCTGTGTCGACCTGATCTCCAGGATTTGTTTAATTGTGTCTGACAGTGTTGAAAACTAAATTGTACGTTGACTTTTAATCTGAGCTGGATGGATCCAAACGCAAACGGCAGGTTGACGTGAACAGAACAAAGCCCTGAAGTTTCAAAGTAAAATAAATAAATAAAACTGAACCAGAAACCAAAATGAGTCCAGTAAAACAGACTGATCAGTGAGTGTTGATTATTACAGATGTTGCACACATCTGTTCCACAGCAACGGTCTTCTTTGTCAGATTATAAACAAGTGTGTTCAGACAGATTATGACGATGAGGAGGAGGAGGATGCGGAGGAGAAGCTGAGATGGAGGCGGGGGAGAGACAACCCCAGGGGTCAGCTGTGAACAGAATAAAAAGAATCCACCTCGACCCTCTGACAGGACGACCTCCCCGCTGCGACCCCTCGCTCTTCAGGGAGATGTCGGTCGTTTGAACCCACTTCCTCCTGAGCGTGTCCCGTGAGGTCAAAGGTCAGAGTTTAAGGTACCTGAGGGAGGGACAGAACGAGATGTCACTCAGCTGCATCATCAGCTTCGGCGCCGACGAACGGTTTCACGAAACACACAAATGTTGTTTAATTTTTAAAAGTCGGTTTCGTGATGGATGCTTCAACGTTGGATGCTCGAGCGACGAAACCGACCCGGCAAATAAACGGATCCTTCGTCTTGTCGGACGAAACATCAACTCCGGTCCATGTGATCGTGCTGCTGAAGTGCCTCTGAGCCTGGAACAAAGCGTGCACTTTAAGGACTCAGCGTGTCCATCCAGGCGGTAAACTGTATGTGCTTCAGCAACAAAAACCCTCCTCCTCCTCCTCCCCCTGCAGAGGTCAAAGGTCAACCCAACAACTGGCTGCAGTCACGCTTCTCTGACCTGCAGCTCCTGTGGAGGATCAGCTTTCCTTCAGAGTGTCAGAGCTACTGAGAGCTCTGATCCGTCATAGACCCCACATCCGGTTTCGGACTCCAAGAACCAGAACAGGACAGGATCCTAAGATCTCGTATCAAAAGGAGCACTGAGATCTTCTACCAGAGACCCGCTGAGATCCATTAAAGTTCTGCAGAACCACAGTTCTTTGTGCAGCTAGACGGCCCCAGAGGATGATGCTACCACCACCATGCTTGTCACTGGCCGTGATGTTCTCAGAGGTTCTTCTTGACGTGGATGAGTTCATTTTATTTTTGTCTCATTAGATCATTGAACGTTCCTTCAGAAGGTTCTTATTTGTTTACAAGATACTTTTTTGGAGTTGGACATCGGTTGTTTTAAAGAAGAACTCAGATCCAAGCCCAAACTGTCACAGAATACTGATCCAGGCCCAGAACCATGACAGAACCGGGTTTTGGGCTTGCTGCTGATGTGGATCAGAACCCATACATCTGTCCTTTACAAAAACCTGATGGTCCTCCAGATCCCAGATGAACTCGGGGCCTCGTGTCACCTGAGGGTCTCACCTGTGACTCATCTGTAGTCCATCAGATGGAGTGGTGGTGTATGTATGTGT